>WOXC01000815.1:0-122423 GCA_011680675.1 Gymnobelideus leadbeateri
TGTTTTTAGCTATAAAATGCCACCCAAGGTGTTATTAGCATCATCTAAGCTATAAGGACATATTTACATAGGGGCCAACCTGTGTAAATTTTTAAATTGTACCAAATCACAAGTAACTTTCCTTTTCATATATGACACTGGGTTAATATAGGAATAAAAACAGAGAAATTTTTGGTGAATAGCTGCCTTTAAGAAGATAGCTATTTACCAATTTAAAACAAAAGTTACAATTATAAATAAAATCAGAAACGTAAACTATTAACTACCTAATTTGCCAAGGCATCTGAGACTAGGTATAAAAGATACACAAAAAAGTATAAAAGAAAAAATAAAGAAGATGATTTTCTAATTGAGCAAGAATTTACATGCATTTCACTCTCCCAAATTTTAGGTTGAGATGATTCTGGAAATACAGATTTGCAACAATTTCCATGCTTGGCAATATAGATACTAAAAAGTACACATATTCAATAAAATATACTTGAGATAGATAAAATCAGTGATCCATAGAACACACATATTCTCACACAAATTCAAATTAATTCAAATAAACTTTTACTTTCCTCTATTATCATCATCTCCAGAAGTAATCTGGTAAGACAACAGAGCCAAAAAGCTAAAAAGTAGCCATTACTTTCCACTCCAAAATAATGATCATATATAAAGATGAGTTTTCCTAAACTGATAGAGTGAATTTTAGAAATTTCATTTAAATAAATGTGGCCTAACTCCATTCCCATGAAGTTCTTCAGGAACAAGCACTTGTCAATGTGCCTAAATGGAAGCTGATTCAATCAATTTTTAAAAAGTGTTAAGTTCATTTATTATGTGCATAAATGGGAGATACATCAGTTCAATTTAATAAATATTTATTAAATGCTTAAGAAAAAAAGAATGAATGCTTGGCTCTCAATTTCTCAGTAGCTCTTTAGCATCCAATTCATTTCAGATGTTACTTAAAACTGTTCTGTGTCTGTTTCTGCCTCAACTCCACTTCTGGTGGATCCTTATCCATACTTACATCTCTTCTTTCTTTCATTGTTGTAATTCCCTTCTCTAGGGCTTCGTGAAATGCCTGCTCTCCAGACTCCAGCTTTTGGAGAACGCTGCTGCCTGCCTTCTCAAATGTATAAAGAAACATAATTATGTCACCTCCATCCTCAGATAAATTAAGGACTCCATACTAAAGAGATTGTTCACCTTCTTTAGATTGTCTCAAACATGTTCTCTACTTGTCTTCTATCAACCATTTGTTCCTTTCTGTAGTCACAATTATCACTAAGAGTGTCTCCTGGTTTAATTTAATAAGGCTTATAATAGCCAAGTCATTGCATCAATAGTAACAAGATTAAAGGAAGAAAACAAGTGGGCAGACAAATTTGATTTTATAAAACATGAAATCCAGCGTAAAACAGCATTACTACAGAGAGTGGGTCAGGCCCAGCTTTATATTTAAAAGTCTTTAGGGTTTGGAACGCCTCATAATGGATGAAAAGGCAGCAACAGTTATATTCATTCAAATTTGAAATAAAACAGGATTATGCTGACTTTTCACTCAAACACCTTATTATTATCTCATAATCCAAATAAAGTTTGTCAAAATTACTTAGGAAAAATACACAAAATTTAAGAAATCTGTTCTTTCACTTGCATTCTATTATATTTCCTAGTATAAGAAAACATACTGTCCTTTAAACAAATATAATATACCTTATATATCACAATAAAAATACAGATTTTGGTAGTTAGTAGGCCCAAAGAATCACTACCTATATACAAATATCCCAGGGCTCATCCCTCTACCCAGCCCTATATTACCATAAATTCCTTCCCAATAGGCAAATTTCCTTTCCTCTACAAACACAGACACAAATAAATGTGTGCAATTTTACTACATATTCCTTAATTTAGCAGTCCTCATTTTTCAGAGCTTAGTTCATTTTACCCATACCATTTTTCTAATGTCTAACACAAAATGCACATTCAACACAAGTAGATTAAGAGATTTCAGGGAATACAACCAAATCCTAATAAACAAAGAATGACAGAGTAGTCTAATACAATCCAAAAAATTTTCACAAAGGTACATCCTACAATGTATTGCAGCAGTTGTGATACAAATGCTTTATATCAAGTCCATGTAATGAATCCCCTAAAAGTCAAAGCTTAATCTTAGAATCTAGCTGAATGATCCAAATAGTAAATTTATTTTATCCCATTTTGCATAAATCTAAGTTTACAAATATAAGTAAAAATCACTGAAACGCAAAGGAGCCAAAATTCTCAAGCAAAAGGATGTATTTTGGCAATTGAAACATAAATGAGGAATACCTGCAAATGTTAACTACTCTCTTACCTCTACTTTCATTTCAAACACAGATAATTCTTTTAAAGGAGGTACTTCATAATTTTCCTTTAGTCTTACCATGTTTCCTAACTTGAGATCCACATATGGTAGCTGTCAACTTCAAAACTGCACCAAAATGTCCATGTGTCACCTACTCAGACTACAAAGCCCACCCATACATTTTAATCCCATATGCACACATTTTTAGCCTTCATTCACACAGCAAGATGCATTTGGCATTTGCTACTGTTGTCATTTCTTTAAAGTTCATGATACTTTAAAAAAAAAAATTCATGTTTATGGTTTAAAAACAGGAACAAAGTGAAGACAGAAATATTCAAAGGAAAAGTCCATACAGAAGATAGCAGGCAGTATCAAAAAAAGTCCTATCTCAAACATTTCTAAGCATTAAAGAAACTACCATTTATCTAGAGTTCAGGTTATACACAGAGTAATTCCACTCTAATTCAGATAAAAAAAAACTACAAATTATTTTCCAAGAAATACTTTTATTACCTGCAAGTAAATACAATAACTAACAATTACCAAAGTGTTTCCAAATCCAGTATTAGCCTATTTTAATGACAAGATGAAGCTGCTTTATAATCAAAAATATACATTCATTGAAAAATATGTTAAAAGCTTTTTAAAAATTTGTTCTTCAACATAGTTAAAATATCACCTACAATTACATAGAGTATTATTTTGTTTGGTAAAATCATTTTTCACTAAAAAAAAATAGTAATTTCAATCCAGATCAAAGTCACAAAACTCTAAATGGACTTAAAAATCATAGAATTTTACTATAACTATCACACTAAGGGTGAGATACTATAATCCTAAACTATTTAAACTATAAAGGAATACCAAATAATTATTTTAAACTAAAATGTATCCAAAGGCAGAGAATTTAATCTCTTAACACAGAAATTAAATGTGCAGCCTTATTTCAGGTTCAAGGCATTTCCTACTTACTACATAACTACATTTCTGCACTACAAAATCTTAAATATTTTAAACATCAAAAATGACTTTTAACACCTTGGAACTAGGAATGTATCCTTGACCTTCATTTCTCCATTTAACAAAAACTTAAATCAACAAAGTAAATTTTAAGTTTTTTACCTATCTTCTAGGTCTCATTTCTAAATTTCATCTATCTCTAATACACCTCTATAAATAATCTGCAAAAATTCTTGAGCAGAAAATACAAAAAAAATTTTATAGTGGATGGCCTAAGGTTTACATGAATTTTACATTAGAATCCAAATAATAGACCAGAAGGCATGCCCTGGGTGTCATACACCATAAAAATTTCTGAATTCACATTGTTTTTACAAATCATGTATTATCTATGTGTAATATATGGCAACTTAAAGATTAAGAATCAATACTTCCATTTCATAGAAAGTTATAAATACATGGCTTTAATTTTTTTAAATTAGTCTTCAAAATAGGAAAAACTTGAATACTCACCTGTTCAGTTAGTGAACTCAAATCATTAGTAGATGAAAAATCTTCCTCCTCATTCTCAAAGAACTCATAGTAGTTTTCCAGAAGTCCAGCCATTATTCTGCTTACTATTTCTTGCTCTTTCAAATCTTCCACATCTGTATAAATGCTAAAAATACAAATCCTAAATTTAGTTGAGGAGTCTTCATCAACACACTTGGCAAAAGGAGCCTTTTCTCCTCCTATAAGAAACGAAAACTACTTTTGACCATACTTCAACTACCACAAAGATGATTTGAAACACAGTTTAAGTCAAGGGGCAGGTACCCTTTCATTCTGACCTCTTCAGAGGATTTAATTTAGCACCTCTGAGCCTCAGTTTTTCTCATCTGGAAAATGGCACTGTATACTCTTCCCAATCAAGCTGGGAAGATTATTCAAATCATAAAAATAATAGCCCACAAAAGTCTGAATTCTCTAAAAGGCACTACATTTCATAAATTACACTTATAAATAAATCGAAAATTTTTTCCCTTTGGGTTAAATGCATACATTTACAAAATAACTTACTGGAAGACATCTGGACCGAAGACAGCAGCCAAAGAATTTGCAGACCAAATTTCCTCATGATGTGATGCTACATTGGCTAAAAATCTACACAGAAACTTCAACAAACTGTAATTAACAGGTGGAAGCTGTTGCAAGAGGAACCTCAACTTTCTTCCAAATTCATCTTCATTATTATAATCTGTAAAGTGTAATGACAGGTGTTTAAATGAAGTAAAAACAAGTCTCAGATATTCTGCCAACTTCACATTACTCTTTCCCCATCATCTTTTGACTTCCTGTAGTTAACAGCCTCTGGCTTTTTGTTTCATTTAAGGAGGAAAGGAGAAGTTATGAATGGGTGAGGCAGAGGTAGAGAGAAAGAGTGAGGAGAAGAATTAATTCAAAAGTTTAAAATGTTTTTTTCATCATCTACTTCTCATTAGTAGCATTTTTTCCTTCTTTTTTTCCTGTTTCAATTTGCTGTCCGATATATCAGCATAGCTGTACTGTTCAAGCAATGCCAGCAGGGAGATGCTAACTCTACCTAAGCCAATATAAATAAGTCAGCACTGATTCCTGGGGAAGACAAATTCGTAGAAGTAATTCCATCACTAATATGTCAGCAATACTTTTCTACTTGGGTAAATGGTAAAATAACCTTGTCATAACCATATTCCATGTTTTCCCCATTCACTCAAGTATTAAAAGTACTGCTGTCATATTAGTAAAGGAATTGCAAGACCTTATTAGAGAGAAATTCATTCCATTTTTTTCTGTAATACCAAAAGAACTAAAAATAGGTGGACTGCTACTGGAAGATTAAGGGGGAAGGAAAAATTGGTAACATTTAACATTAGGTGAAAAACTTGGGAGTTTGTCAAATTACTAATTTTTTTTTTAATGTAACAGTGGGTCTCCACAATACTGTATCAGAAGACTGATCAAAAACAAGCACTAGAAACTTCTACAATCAAGGCAAAAAACCAGATTCGGTCAGCAATGTAATTACTTGAATGCCACTTCACCTGTCACTGCAAAAAAAAAAAAAAATGTGATATATCAAAGGGCCATACCATTTTTGCTAATCTCTCCACAAGTATATGTTAAAATGAGAACAATCTGGAAATGAAAAGTTCCATCTACTATTTAAAAAAAAAAATTTTCATTATGTCAAGATGACATCTGATGTTGTTAATATAGACAAATATAATAGCTAGAATGAACATAGTTAGTACTTTAAGGTATATAAAATGCTTTATAAATATTATCTTATTTTACCCTCACAACCACCCTGAGAGGTAAGTGCTACTATTTATCCTCAATTTACAAATGAGCAAAGTGAGAGAGGTTAAGTGACTTCCTAGAGTCAAAAGGCTTGGAAGTGTTAGAACCCAAATTTGAACTGGCTCTTCTTGATTTCAACATTTTTTACCTACTGTACCACCTAGCTGCCTTGTTAAACACATGTGATAATCCAAACTACCAGACAGGTTTAAAATCCTGGTGACAGAGAATAATATTTTCACATGATATCATTTAATAATATTACAGCCATAAATATACACATTTTATTCAAAGTTATAAGAAACCAGACCATGACATTCTTCACTAAAAATCTTGTTTACTATAAACTTATCAAAAATGCACACACCAACTCATCATAAAAATAGAATACTAACAGGGATCTGGATGGCTCAAGAATAAATTCTTTCCTCTTAGGGGATCTGTAGTAAACTTTATATAACTCAAAATATGCAAGCATATTTACAATTAATACACACATGAAAAAATACCAGAAACAAAAAAGGAACAGATCTACAAACTTTTTAAATATCATTACTATTAGAAAAGCATGAAAAAAGACAATAAAGGGTCATAAAAATAAAACTACCAATGAAGATTCATTTTGAAATCCATTAAACAACTGAAGAAGTACAACAGAGAACGCTGTATTTTGCTCATCATTTCACAACATGAAGCTGAGTTGAGCTCTGTCATCAGAATGTATAAGACAAAAGATAAACAATTTATTTTCACTGGTCTCTAAACATAAACTAGGGATTCCAATGGACAGATATAAAAATTGATACTCTTTTTACTTCCAAATAAAGTTACTGAATATTATTAAACGTTGCTTCAAGAATCTCCTAGGTTTTTCAGAGTTCAACCCATTTTCCTATATTTTCTTTTGATCAATTCTTATACTGGTGCCCTCTTCCCAAAATCAACTTGTAGCTAACTTGGTATTTCTTTTGTATATACTACCTATTTATGTATCTGTCATCTCTACCCAACTAGTCTATAAAGTCCTGGGGTGTGGAGCCATTTTCACTTTTGTCTGTGCTTCCTTGGTGTTCAGTGAATAATTTAATATTTTTTATTGATTCATGTATATGCACGTATTTTTTAACCCACTGCTACCCTGCCCACATATAGACATGAATAGAATAGCTGGAATACAGTAATATAAATATTATGTCGAGTACTCAGAATTTCCCCATTTATTTTTAAGAGTTACTGATAAAACACAGAGGAGTCTTAGAGGAAATTTGGCAAGTGGACTACAACTATACAATTGCTCCCATAAACTATCACAAATCAATCCCAATATACTATGAAAACAAATTTACCCCTCTCAAATCCTCTACTTTCATATTCCCACATGAAAAGCTATCCAAAAAATAAAAATTTATTTTACATTTGCTTGATTTTCCTTTAGATTGCTGTTTCACAGCCTTCTGGATGGTATCCAGGTATTATCATGAAATACATGACCTCTATTTCTGTGTTCTGCTAGTTAGAGTAGGAAACCTGTAAGTGGCACCACTGGTACCTGAAGATAACTGTTGGTGACACTGTCACACCTCAATATCTTCTACATTTCCCTTCACTCTCACACTTTATGCTTTCATTTTTTCTTCTTCTTATCCTATACCTGAAGCCTATCAAGATCATTCATGAACACAACTGTGTTCTACTGGCCCTTACACTAAAGCCACACTGACTCCAAGAAAGTCCATACAGAAGAAAAATTAATCATATTCCTATAATGACCACTTAACTCAAGATGTTCCCTTCAAAAAATAATAAATGATAAATAATGGTACTTCATAACTGGATCTTAGTCATCTATTATGTTACCTTGAGAAAGTTGCATCAAGTGAATATGCAAGCTACCAGGGATGACAGGTTCTGGAAGTTCTTGAAGGAAAAACCTAAGGAGACTAATAGCTGAGGGAACATCTGCTTCCTTAACCAGATCCACATCTTCTCCATTGTCATATCTCTGCCTAAGCCACTCCACTGTCTCAGCATTTCCATTGACTTGAAAAAGTCCTTCTTGCTCCAGACCTCCTGTATTAGTATAAGAAAGGAAAAAATTTCAAAGTTACATTTTAAACCAAATAAATATACATAACCTCCAAATGTTTAAAAATTTTTATTAATGTTAAACAACCCTGGGCTTATACTGTTCAACTCATTATACACGTGAATGTGGTTTCTATACCCTACATTCCTAACCTAACCTTTCCCCTCCCTTTACCCCCCTCCAATAAAAAAATAGTCATATCTCTACAAAAATACTCTAGGTTCTGATAATTATTTTTAACTTGGTAATCCTTTTGAAGAAGCGTAAGTTCAATTAAAGAATTAAGAAGGCTACCAAAACAAAGTTTTCTACTCTATTTCCTCCCTGTGTCTGAGAGGTCAATGGAAAGAGGACTTGTGGTGATTCCCAAAGAATGCCTAGACTAGCCCTTTAAAATAGAAAGGAAATATATACCATGTTCCTCAATATAGTCCACAACGTGGCGAACTATGAATGGAACCTCATTGTCTGGATGTCCTCCCTGCTGCAGCTCATCAAGTGGAATTCCAAATATTTTGTTAGCAAGTACGGAGTTGCAGTTACTCAAGGAAGGGGAGGAGCTCTTCCTCATATCTTTTTGCAGCCAGAAATCAAAGCTGTCTTTTCTGTCAAATGAAAGACAAAAAAAAGACTACAATGATTAGCAGGTAGCAATATAACTAAACAGACACCAGAGGTGGCTTATACCAGAATGTGTTCTTATGGATCCAAGTTAATTCCCAGATTTCTGACCCATGAAAAGAAACATCCTCTATGTTCACTAATTAAATTTCAGTGTAATTATCTAAAGTACTCTATTATTATGGATTCTGTTTTATTGTCTCATGAGTTTTGTGAATCAAAACACTTAGAATACTTAGTAGAGAGAGATTCTGAAATTTAGTACCATGGTCTACTACAGATTTCAGAAAGCAACCTGAGACAAAGAATTTGCCTCTTAGAGGTTAAACTAGTCTTTCTCAAGCTGATCCACGAGCTATGACTAAATAAACTAGGATTTCTGGACCCTGATAGACAGAAATGTCTTAATGATCAAATTATATGCCTCCACATGGTTTAACATAATACAGAAAGGTCCAGATGATTGTCCCCATTCTACAGCTAGAAACAATATTCTGGTCGCACTGGAGAACCAAGTATTACTAAGTAAAGAGGCTTGTTACCAGTAAGATAGGCCCTACGTGAACAATTCTTTGCCTACTGAAACCATGGAACAAAGAAAATACAAAAGGACTGTTGGTCCTAAATAGCCTGGTTCTATCATGATGATGACAACAGTGATGATGATAGAAAGGAGGCCAAAGATACCATCAGACCGTTAATAAACGTTAACAGAGAGGTTTTAATCTAATGCCAAATTAATATACTCACAGAAGAGCAGAGGAGTTAGTGCCAGAAAAGGTCAGTCAATAACATATTAGCAACCACTGACCTACAAATGTAATTTTTCACATCTATATTTTTATGATACTGAACTATTCATGTATCAAGATTAGCACCGACAAAAACATGAAGAAATGGAAAGGTTTTCACAATCTATTTTCATTAGTATACCACACAGCAACTACATTTACCCAAACTTCTAGAAATACAAAATCCCACCATATCTGTTCATTACAAAATGAAACAAAACAAAACCCTCTGACAGAGCAATACAAATCTTAAATGATACACAAGTTTCCTTGATGGAAGCAACAGCAGATTATATTCAATAATCTTCTGATTATCAAGTTCAAGCAAGTAAAAATGCCAAAGTTATTGCCAATGCTACTGGAAACTGTCCTACTCAGAATCCAAAAAGAAAAAGGATTCCCTATAAATGGCATGGGACTGAGATCCTTCTATTTGCAGATAATATGGTAATGACTACATCAAGTTCCATTACATTGCAGGGCCTTCTTAATGAGATCCACAGTCACTCAAAGAGCCTTGCTGTCAATTCACACAGGAAAAAGAAAATGGATAAAAATTGCCTACTTACTATTCAGATGATATCGTACAATTGGATAGATAATGCACTGAGTCATTCTATATTTAATTCTATATCTAATATCAAGAAATATTACTATTTCTTAGGCAGAAAAATGGACAGTGAACTTAGCCCAGGATCAAAAAGAGTGGGAATTTGGGAAAAACCTAGAAATTTTAGGAAATTACAAAATTATTTTAATGATCACCAATTCTACTCAACATAAAAAGTCAACTTTTGAATTCCAATATTCTAGTGATGTTGCATACTTATGAAATATGGAACACTCCAATAACTAAAAAAGCTCAAAATATGAAGTGCTTATCATGTGCAAAGCATTTTGCTGAATGCTAGGGATACAAATAGAAAGAGGACCCTGTTATCAAAGACCTTGCATTCTTTGTTCTTGTTTCTCTTTCATTTCTGAAGAGGACCAATGACATTACAGGGTGATGTCTTGACTTGTGTAGAGAGAGAAGTGCACAAAGTCATTAGCCTTACTCTCTCTTCCTGACTCATCAATGTCCAGTGTTAAGACAAAAATCACGATTACTGGCTATAGCCCAGGACATGGCCTTGGCATCTTGATGTCTGATCAAGCTTTAATCACTCTACAATGCCTGCTTCAGTCACTTTCACAGCTATTGGAACAAATTGTTCTCATCTACCCATTCTTCTGGAGAGGTCTTCATATGCCTAGAGTAGATACCCTCCCTAACTCACAGATGGGTTTAATACCTGTTGGTTACTCTCAACCTGGTTTATCCCATCTGCAAAGAGGATTTTACCAGGATGCAAACTCTGTACATGCTACAGTTTCTTGGGGCTACAGATAAAAGAGTTAAATGACAACTGGATATCAAAAGTGGATAAGCAAGGGGCAGGTAGGTGGCACAGGTAAGCGCGCCGGCCCAGAGTTAGGATGACCCAGCCTCAGAAAATGAGCACCCACACATAAACAATGACTGGCCATGTAACCTTGAGCAAGTTACTTAACCCTAATTGCTTCAAAAAAAAAAAGAGATAAGCACCGCTGAAAAGGGCTCACATCAGAGTTGCTACTGCTCCCTGAACAATCCATATATATAGAATGCTTGCATTGAGAAAACAAGGTTTCGTATGCAAGCCCCATATCCATGTCTGATGCCAAACTGAGAGTATAAAGAACTTTGGTAGCAAGAACTTTCTTTTCCATGTCTTTAGTTGTAAAGAGGAAAGCACTACAGCACCTGCAGAAGTAGGGCCAGGTTGTACCTCCACAAGAGTTGATTCCATAGACACTGACTGAGGGCACTGGACTGGAAGTAGATCAGGTGAGGGTGCGAAAGAAGACTGCTACTATTCCCTGGGATCTTTCCCGGGCTATCTCCAAGTCTGAGGAAAGTGGGTTATTGAGGTGATGACAATGGTTTGGCAAGCATATGCAGCCCCAGTAGACACTCTGAAGCTGGGTTGGCTTGCCTACCCTGTGGATAGCAATTTGTTGAGTTGGCTGACACCTCTTCTACAGAGGTTGTTCCCTGGGATTATGGGTATAGAGGCTAGGTTGGAAGCAGGGCCAATAATCTGAATAGTACCAAGTATCCCCAGGGCTCTGAAGCTCGGGGTACTGAAGGAAACTGGTGTTCAACATAGTTGTGGTAGTTACTCACCCAGCACATGCCATTTCTTATCTCCCACTCAGGATGCCTTGCTGATTGAGCTTTGAAGAAGGAAAACTACAGACAACTGAAAAAGCAATGAAGACATAGGACAGCAGTGGCCCTCAAGTCAGGAGGACCTAAGTTCAAATCTGACCTCAGACATATGACACTTGTTAGTTGTGTGACCCTGGGGAGTCATTTAACCCTGACTGCCTTGCCTTCCCCCCTCAAAAAAAAAAAAAAGGCATAGGACAGGTCACTGCATATCATAAAAAAAAAAAAACCTTGCACTTATGATCTCAAGTGTACTTACCACCCAAATGTGGTAAGAAATAACATCCAGAGGATGTATGATAAAAAAAGGAGGTGAGACAACCATGCAATGAGTGATAAAAAATAGTCATCCAAGTATTTGCACCAGTACCTAGAGAACAAAAAGATTTAGGGGAAAGTCATAAATGTATTGAGTACATACTTAGTGGAATATTTCAGAAGGAAGATGAATAAGAATTGCCCAAAATGAGAAAATTTGAATGGGTTGCAATGTGCATGGATGAAGGGAATACAGATTTTAGAGAAACAGTATCCCTCCATTTCCACTTCCCAAAATTTTATTTATATTGTCTTTTAAAGTTTAAATCCAAAGATCAAGACTTTTTCTAAGCTCTTATGATTGGATCTACTACAAAAATAACAGAGAAAAGCAATGTTTCATATTGCCTTCTCCAATTCATGTAACCCATACATGATCAAAGAAGACAGGTATCCATCCAACTTTTAAGTTTAAACTAGAATTTTTCTAAGTCTCCTATTGTGCATATGCAAGTACATAGTATACTACATATATCAAGGTACAGTGTATTCACTGTGATTGATCAGTCCAATATGAGTTTGGAACACTCCATTTAGAATGGAGATGACTCTAAATTTGCATGATTCACATTTCTTTTGTGCTACTGAGATTCTGCTTTACTCATAGAGTGCAGCATCTTCTTTGATAGAGGCACACCATGCTGGGCAGTCCTGTGCCAGCATCACCCACATCTAACAATCAATACTCAAGTTCTTCAGAGAGACCTTGAGAGTGTCCTATATATGTACTTCTTGATCACTGTGTGAGCATTTGCCTTACATAAGTACTCTGTAAAAAGAGTCTTTTAGGTAAGCATGTGTTTGGCATTTAGGTTTTGCGGTCAGCTCCATCAGAGTTGTACTCTCAGCAACAGCACTTGAATGCTTGGCAGTTTAACTTAAAAGAAGACCTCAGTGTCCGGTACCTTATCTTGCCAGGTAATCCTCAGAATCTTCCTAAGACAATTCAAGTAAAATCACTTCAGTTTTCTGGCATGATGCTGAATTTTCACAGGCATGATATTATTGTACCATAAAAGGAAAGAAAGGGTTTCAAAGAAACCTGGGAAAACTTTGGTGAATGAGAGAATGAAGTAAGCAAAACTAGGAGAACAATTAATATAATTATTTCAGCAGTGTAAAGAGAAACAACTTTGAAAGACTTAAGAACTCTGGTCAATGAAATAAGAAATCATGACCCCATAAGACTGATAAGCGTGTCTCTCACCCCTTTTGGTGAAGAAATGATGGAATTGTAGTTGTAGAATAACACACATTTTCAGACATGGTCAACATGGAAGTCTGTTTTGCTTATTTACTGAAATAGTTTTTGCTTCTTTTCTCTGATTAGGGAGAGAGGAGAAAGGGCCAAGCAAAAGAGTTAATCACCCTCCCACCAAAAAAATTTCGTAGTTTAATGTACAATCTTCTTTTTCTGTTCTCTTGTATACATATAAGAAAGTGCTTGTTTTATTTGGTGTTTTAAGTTCAAGGTTAAAAACAAAACTTTGAAAATAAAATTCCCTCTTTTTTCCCCCTTCAACTATACTTCATTTGTGGATCTTCATAAGCAGTTATCACTTGTAATAAAATCACACTGCACAAAAATTTCTTTAAGAAGGACTTATTAAGGGGTGGCTAGGTGGCGCAGTGAGTAGAGCGCCGGCCCTGGAGTCAGAAGGACCTGAGTTCGGAGCTGGCCTCAGACACTTAATCCACACAAACAAAAATCTAGCCGTGTGACCTTGGGCAAGTTACTTAACCCCAATTGCCCTAAAAGGGGCGGCTAGGTGGCGCAGTGAGTAAGAGCGCCGGCCTCGGAGTTGGGATGACCCGAGATCAAATCCGGCCTCAGAAAATGAGCACCCACACATAAATAATGACTAGCCGTGTAACCTTGAGCAAGTTACTTAACCCCAATTGCTTATAATAAAAAAAAAGGACTTATTAAACATACCGAATATTTTCAAATAAAGAATATGATTTTAAAGGTCCATCAAGAATATGCAAACATAAAGGGTTGGAATATTAGAGTGAATCTAGCAAGTCTTGGGAACAGTGAAAATAAGTTCAAGGGAACACTTCCTATCACAAAGGTTAAAAACTGTGGGTACTCCTGGGCAAGTAAATATATAGGCTACTACATTATATATAGTTGCCATACTTGTGTGTATGTTTGTGTGCACATCTATGTGTGTGCATATTTATATATTAGTTAAGAAAAAGGACTCAAACAAAATGGATTCTGTTATTAGTCAAATCACCAAAAACTACAGACAATCTCTTTTTAGGAGGGGACTAGTTGCCATTTTAGGAAACTTACCTTTGAGTACTTAAACACCTAAGTTTAAAAAATGGTTTCTGCACCAGCTACCCTCACTGAGCAAGCATTCTTTTGTCATTTATGGCTGTTTGAGATTATGGCAGAAGATGAGCCTGTAGTTCCTCATTGAAGAAACGCAGAACTCGATCAGTACTTCAGCAGTTAATCTAGAATAAAAAAAAACAAAATTATTTCAATTTTAGGTCACTTTTCATTTTCAAAAAGTGGCAGAATAAAAAATCTATCCACAAAGCTACTTTTAGATGATGCTGAATGATTAGTCTATCTATATCCCTTAAGAAATGGGTAAAGCAAATTCCAAGTTCATGCTATGAGCTGAATGCCTTTTACTACTAAAAACCACCAGAATTTATTTAAAGAGGAGCAGCTAGGTGGCCCAGTGAGTAGAGCATCGGCCCTGGAGTCAGAAGGACCTGAGTTTGGATCTGACCTCAGACACTTAACGCACACACAAAAACCTAGCCGTTAACCCCAATTACCCTCCAAAAGGCAAAAAACAAACCAAATAAATAAATAAATAAAAATAATTTATTGAAAGAATTAATAATTAAGAACAGTTTGGGGAATAAAATATAGCCTAAGTAAGAAATAATTCCATTTAAAAATTATTTTCTTATTCTATGTATGTCCCATATTCTTCTAACATTCATTCCCTCAAGCACTGGAAAAAATACAAAGGTAAATGTGACCTGGAACTGTCCTCAAGCAACTCATAGCCGAGAGGAAGACCTATATCAAAATAAATATAAATTACTCCCTCATCCTAGCCTATACTATACTCTCTTCCTTGCCTATACAACATGGTTTCTAGTATTTTCCAAAAAAGAGAAAGTAATGGCATAGGCTTGACGTCATGATTTAAAGGTGGAACTACATTTTCTACCTTCTATACATATATATGTGTGTGTGTGCGTGTGTATGTATGTGTATGTATACACACACACAGAGCTTTGATTATCCTGTCGAAAATATAAATTAGTAGAAGACAGGTCAATTTGTCACACATGCACTTTATTTCTAACAGTCCAGAAATGAAACTTTTAGAAATAACAGCAAGTTACATTGTAGCACTCAGAGTTCAGGTAAGCAAGAAGCATCATATGGTGTGGTTTTCAAAAGTCTATTATACTCACAATTTATAACCCCCAGGAGGAACATTAAAATTGTGAGGAAGTAAAGCCATGTTCATAAACATGTCTTTCAACAGATAATTATTTCCCAAACATCCTGAACTGCCTGTTTAAACATGTGGACTATTAAGCTGAGAAAAAAAAAACTTCAAAGCATAAAATTATTTTTAAAGGCCTTTTAAAGCACTTAGTTTTTGGTTTAAGATTTTTAATGGAATTCTATTAAGACTCAGAAAAACACTGCTTCAACATACAGGAAATTAAAGTGAAAAAATAGTTAAAAGCCTCTAAGCTTACTCTAATAAATGAGGATTTCTAAGATATGTTTGTCACTGTCAAATTAGGAAATCTCACAAATCTGGTTAGCTCAAATGGCTAGGGAGCTATGGTAATTAATGAGATTCTTGGCTAGTCTGCTCAGTTCTAGTGAGCGAATCTAGCATCCCAAACCTGACTAAATGCAGGTGGTGAACAAGTGCTAGCCATGTTCTCTTTGTTCTAATAAATTCTATGTGCGTTGTTGTGGTACCTAATAGTTACAGCTGTTGGTAAATGTGTAGAAATGCAGACATGGCCCTGAATTTAATCAGAAAGAGGAGTCTTAGGAGGCTGCATATGCTATTCAGCAAAAGAAACTGAAAAGAAGTTCCTTTGCAGTAGCCCCAATTGCTACTTGCAATAAACACTAATAAACAACCATTTCTAGAAAACTATCTGAGGAAGAGTATTTTTGGAAAATCAGAGGTAGAGGAAAAAGACTATTTGGAAAGTGAATCAACTTAAACTAGGGACTAACATTTCCAAGTAAATAACACTAAATCAAAGATTTTTTTTCTTCACTATCTTGAAAAGTTAAACTAAAAGTTATTAAAATTAGCATATTTTATCTTATTTTTACAAAATTTAGGACATGACAATGAGTTAATTCTTAGAAGAATAAATCAAGTTGATTTCTGGAAGGCATTTTTCCAACAAAATTACATGATGTCACAACAGGACATATCCTACACTTCAAAGTTAGACCAAGGTAATAAAAGAGGGTTGCTGTTATGAAAATATTCAATTACTTCACCTTAATCTTTTGATATTCAAATAATTTTCTTTTGTTACTCTTATGTAATCAAAGAATAATGCAATGGATGGTGACAGGCACTGGAGCTAATGTCAATCAACACTGATTAGGCTCCTATTATATGCCAGGGTACTAGGGATACAAAAACAGTCTCTGCCCTCCAGAAGCATACATTCTTACTAATGTGATAGTGTTTGAGAAGGAATAAATTTTATAAACGAATAGCTCACTAATACATTTTTTAAAATAATATGATGAGTTTTATAAGGAGGCAACACAGAGAATCAGACAGAACTGTAGTCAAAAAGACCTAAGTTTGCAATGTCCACCTTTAACACATACTGGCCATGTGACTCTAGACAAGTGTTTTAATATCTCAGGGCTCCCAGGACCACTACCACAGACAATGGAGAAAGTCAATGAAGATTTTTAAGCACATGAGAAATATAGCTAGATCTGTGCCTTGGGAAGATTATCCTAGAATCTGTGTGGAAGGCAGAGATATAGAAGAAGATAACCTGGAAGCACTTTAGGATAACAGCAGATCAGGCAAGAGGTGATAAAAGTTTTAACTAAGATAATGGCTATATGAACAAAGAAAGATTTTAGAGATATTGAAATAAAATGCGCAAGATTTGCCAACTAATTTGATTGGCGGGAGAAGGGGAAGAGAAGAATGAGAGAAAGGGAATAAAAATGACTCCTAATTTAGCAATGAAATGTCAGAAGTTTGTTGTGACAGACCTACACAGGATACCCATAGGTTAAATTACAGGAGAATGATGGAATAAACAGAGATGTTATAGAATTCTAAAGGGAACTTCTCAGCACCTGCAAAAGCATTACAGACCAGAAGGCATTATTATGGTTTGCTGCACTTCAAAATTAATAGTTTTCCTTCTCCTTGGTACAAGTTTATTGATAGCACTATTATTCAGAGTCATGACTAGGATAATATTTTAGCCAACAAAACAGAGATAGCCTTCCCTTCTTGACATCAGGTACACCAGTGTACTTAACAAGTCTAGGTAGTACAGTGAACAGAGTGCTAGGCTTGGCATCAGGAAGACCCATCTTCCTAAATTGAAATCTAGCCTCTGATACTTACTAGCTATTTGACCCTGGGCAAGTCACATTTAACCCTGTTTGCTTAAGTTTCTACATCTGTAAAATGAGCTGAAGAAATGGCAAATCACTCCAGTATCTTTGCCAAGAAAACCCCAAATGGGGTCACAAATAGTAGGATATGACTGAAAAGGACTGAACAACAACTAAGTCTAACATAGTACTTTACAGGTAGTAGGTACTCAAATGGTCACAGTGCACTGGGGGAACTTAAGGAGAGTAGGGGAGTGGGAAGAAGCAGGACCATACTCTACTGTAAATTTCTGCATCTCAGGTCAAAGATAATACGATTCCTTTAGTTATGGGGAAAGAACAGGAGAGGGAAGAAATAGGAACCCCAAGACACCAACCTGAGAGACGATAAGAGCTCACTCCTATGAATGATACGGTATCTTCCAATTTTAACTAAGTTAACCCATGGTTGGCCTAGGAGCTAAGAATGGGAAGTTTGTAAAGAGAGAATCTAATACTTTTCTGCATGTGCCTTTCTCCCTTCCATTCCATCTTCACCACCATCCCTGTCCACACACAAGTATGACTCCAGATATCTCTCCCTCTACACCATGATGGGTGAGGCCTAGACCTAGGCCCAGGACCCAGAACAGACAAGCAAAGGCAATGGGAAGTAGTGCTTATCAAGCAACATAAGCTGTGTATATTGGAAGAACACTATCACAACACTTTAGGGCACAGGAAAGTATAGAATACTGAGGGACAAGACAAGAAACACTGCTGTTCCCATAATCCCTTCACCCATCTCCCCTTCTTCTGATTTTCATAAGGTCCTAAATATAAGAGGAAAGGATCAAAACAGAATGGAAATTTATGTGATATGAATTACACCATGGTTAGGAGTCAAAATGTTAAATTCATCACGCCTGGATAAATAGTATGACAAAATCCCCTGATTCGAAGTTATCTGGTCCCAAGTTTGTACCAGGTATCTAAAGTATCCTCATTACAAATGTTTTTCAAGATTTAGCTGCTCTCTCCATGACCCTGCTCCTAATCTTGGAGTTAGTGGGAGGTGCCCAAACAGGAGACAAAAGATTCCTGGCTCTGCTTTCCCCATATGACATTGCCCTACGTGGAATGTCAGCAATAAACAGCAGTATAGCTGGTATTTATCACAGGAGCTAAAAGTCTTGGCAGTGCTATTCCTACTATTATCTTCCTCCATAGGTATACTGGTAGATCTTCCTAAATTGTTCCCCCCATACCTGTAAGGAAAAAGGGAGTGTTGAGAGGCAAAACAAAAAATGGCTTTTATACAGAATCCTCTAAGTTTGCCAAATTTAGTGACTGCCAATATATTTGTCCTGGCTCTCAAGGAAGGGGCAACCAGTGGGAAGGAGCTAGTACCAGGCTGCTGTCTAAAAATTTCAGAGTGTTTATAATTGATAGTACTTTTTTTTTTTTTAAAAAAAGACCTGAACTGAAAAGCCTAGAGAGAAATGTACAATATGTCAGGCTACACAGCACCACTCACCATCAGGAATATAAAAAAAGATTACAAAACAAGAATATACTGCTTGCTCTTATTTTAGTTTCAACAAAGTCTCTTAATACATCCACTGCTTATCTTTACCTTGGAAGTCAAGAAAGATCACAGCATCCTAACTGGGGTCTCTTCCTCTAAAGTTAAGCCACTACCAGCACTTACCTACAGGTGTTTATTAAGTACCAACTATAGCATCAATACTGTGTTATACACTGTGGGTAACAAAAAATAAATATGAAATAGTTCCTGCCCACAAGAACCTTGTGACCTGTCCAGCTCAGAAGACAAAACTAATGAACATTAAATAAATTAGCAAGCCATAAGACCATTTATAATTAAGTGTAAAACTGTTTGATAGTGCAAAGCAGATAACAGAAAAATCACCATAAGCAAGTTATGTTAAGTCTTCCTGTGGGAGATTAAAAATTAAGCCTGACCATAAAGGATGAGTAAATAATCCAGGTTAAAAAGGAACATCAGCAACAAAGGCAGAAATAAAGGAATATACGACTTGGGACAATGAAGAGGACAGACTGACTAGAGTGGAAAATTGTCAGAGAATACTGGCTTCTAAGTAAATGAGGCTGAACAAGTAGGATAAGGACAGATTATGGAAAATCTTAAAAGACAGGAAGCAAGAATTTTGACAACACAATACAAACCTGGTAATCATTGGTTTTTAACAGAGGAGCACTAATTAAAGTAGTATCTTAAAAGGATTATCATACAGAAAGAATTTGAGAGAAGAAAAAACATCAAGAAGACTAAGTTACTAAAGTAATTTCTTCATCTCTATATAAAATATATGTATGCCTAAAAATCAAATAAGAATGACAAAGTGACTAGAGGTGGCTGCACATCAGAAGATTTGTGTGGGTTCAAATTCTGCCTTTGATAACATACTGAATGACCATGGGCAAGTCATTTGGCACTGAGTCAATTATAAGACTATTAAAAATTAGGAAAAAAAAACTGTTGATATCTCCATCGTTGATAAGATCACCCATCTCAACTAAAAATGTACAGAATGAAGAGGTTGTCCTAGAAAATTCTCAAGTTCCCTTCCCCCTAAAAAATGTGATAATCTTTTATCTGATACTTTAGAATTCAACAATTCCATATGTTCCCTTAGGATATCTCTGTAGTATGACTTTACTTCATTTCCCCCCACTACAATTCAAATTTCTTCATCACTTCAAGGTTTACAAAGTTTTTTCCTCAAGAAAAAAAAAATAATAATAATAACAGGAGTTAATCATCTGAAATATTATCCCATTTTACAGATAAAGAAATAAACAGAGAGGCAAAGTGACTTACCCATGGTTATAAATAAAGCTAAAGGCCCTACTCTGCTGACTCACTGGCAAGGGAGATAATCCAGGCTTATATTTGCAGAAAAATGGTTTGGAAGGTCCAATATCAATCTGGGAATACTCTGAGTAGTAGGGTACAAAGACAAGTAGGGCATTTTAGTAATAAATACAGCATAAAATTTAATGTAAACTTATTTTTCAAAACATATCATAGTTGCATATACAATCTTTTCTGGGTTTTTGCAAACTGAAATGTTAATGTTTACTGTTATTTATGTTTTTAATGCTTTGAATACAAGACAATTTATAATACAATACACTTTACTGTACTCAGACGTGCAGAATAGATTTTTTTAAGTCTATCACCAGAAAGTTAACTATTAGGTAATAAATTGTTTTGGCACAACTCATGAAATTAACTAGGCAGAGAAGAGTTTTAATTTGCATCTGAAGATTTATCCATACAGATGAAATAATGTTATCTTCTTAAGCACTGAAGATTTCACTTTAGTTCAAGTTGGTTAATGACTTTTCATGAAGAATTTCCTAGCTACTGATAAACTTGTATTTAGTCCCAGATAATCTTCCAATGTTAGTTATCAGAAAGTAGTTCTATCTCCCTTTTTGCCATAATCCTTTCCTTAGGCAACAGTAATTTACTGGGTACATGACAGCCCATTTTTCAGTCACAAAAATAAAAATTACTCTTTTGTGAGTCTCTAACATTTATATTCCAATGACTTAACGATTTCACAACTAACTTGTACCTTTCTCCTATAAAACTTTCATCTGCATGTTCTAATAAATTGTCCACAGAAGTTTTACCTTTTTTTTTCCTATCCATATAATGATGAAAGAGATATCCTAAATTCACTTTCTTTCTCTTTCTCTCTTAACTTTTCCTGCCCCATGAAACTTAGGCTTCAGTCATTTTGCAATTGTTAGACTCTTTGTGACCCCATTTGGGGTTTTCTTGGCAGATACTGAAGTGCTTTGTTGTTTCCTTCTCCAGCTCATTTTACAGATGAGGAAAGTCAGACAAACAAGGTTAAATGACTTGCCCAGGGTCACACAGCTAGTTCACATCTGAAGTCACATTTGAACTCAAGAAAATGAGTCTTTCTGACTCCAGGCCTGGCACTCTATCCACTTCCCACCTAGCTGTCCTCCAAATTAGGCTAGGTTTTCCTTAAAAGGTAATAAAGCCATCCTCAAGATTTGATTGGCTCAGAAAACTGAAGACTAAGGCTAACATCTAATCCTTGTACTGTGGTACAAAAGAGCCAAGAGAAACTCCAGGCACATTCTGATACTTGGATAGAGGACCACAATGGGCAACTCAGAGGCAGGGGAGGAGCTTGGGCCAGCTAAATCAACTTAGCCCTCAATGCATTTATTTGTTGAATAGTCTCTTGCAATGGCTAAGTAAATAGCCTTTTGTTAACTACTGAATGCCCTATGAGTGTCTCATTTCATTCAAATATCAAACATAAACTACCAAGGAACTAGCCTGAATCAGGCCCAGCACAGAATAGTATTGATGCGGTAATTTGGCTGTTTACCTGTTACCTCTTGGCCTCTCTACAAGCCTTTGCCCCATCTCATATCCTAGCTATCTCTTGCATTCAAGTCTTCATCATTACTATGCTATAGCCTAATTTTACCCACTAATTATATCTCTATTGTCCTTCAGATTAATAAATTTTGGTTCTTTGGAAAATGTGATGTTATGTCATTCACTAGAGCTTATATACTAGAGCTTAAATATACTCATATACTCATACTATATACTCATATACTAGAGCTTAAAAAGACAGATTTTCCAACAGATTTGTCAAAAAAAATTACCATGAAAAAGGAAAATTACACCTGTTAGAGAAGACAGGCCAGCTTGGAATTAGTTTTAAAAAATTACTAAACTAACTCTTCAACTCGGGGACACTAGTGTTGCTATCAAGGTTAGGCTTCTCTACCATGTTAGGGAGTAGCTTGTGATAACTGGACTACTACCCAAAAAAAGTCAAAACCAGAAAGAAAAAACCTATATGCCAAAAAAAACACTTATAACACTATTTTTTGTTATAGCAAAGAACTGGAAACTATGAGCGTATCCATCGATTGAGAAAATCACTTAAATTACGGAATGTGGATGGAATAGGATATTATTGTCACATAAGAAATTACTAAAAACATAGATGAACCCTGTGAAGACTTTTATGATAAGCAGAGTCAGGAGGAAAATGTATACACTGACAATAATGTAAAGGAAAACTTTGAAAGACAAGACCAGTAACAACACCAGAAGAAAGATAATAAAGATACTTCCAGAAAAGGGGAGGGAAGAAGAATGTAGGGAAATAAATAAGAAGGAAGTTGAGAAGAGCACACAGACAGGAAGGGTAATACCGATACAACCGTTTAAGAGTTTTTGTACTTTAAAAAACAAATTGTATATAGCAGACTCATCATTCAAAATGAAATCCTCTTTTTCTGTCCTTTATAATATGGAAAAGTTCGACGTTGTTGATGACTTTTAAGCTCATGATAAAAAGCTAAAAAGGATGAGTTTTTCTGTTAGAGAATAGCTTGGGATAGTTGCAAGCACTGTACAGATTCCAAAATGTAACAATCCATGTTTCTTTCTCCAATTCAGTCATGATATATCCATCTGAAGTATTTGTCCGATAAATTATGACTTAGCTAACTTAATTAATTAATGGGTTGTTCATCCAATTATATTTAATCTGAATAATAGATATTCTTCATCTACTTGAATTTTCTCGGGCTGGGCTAAACTGTTTCCTGTGTTTGCTTATCTCATCAAAGAGACTATTTGGAGGTTTAATACAATCAGTACAATGTTATCCCTCCCTTCCATGTGAACCCTGTGCTAAATATCCTCCACAACAGTAGCAAACATTTTTGGTGTGTTTTGTACCTTAAAATACTGTTAATTGGAGGATTACTGAACAGTTTCCTGTTGCTATGCCTAAATCAAAGAATCCTGTATGATCTTAAGATATACATGGAAGATATGTAGGAGAACCTTTAAGATGTCAAATGCCTTACTATAATCAAGAAAACTGTAAACCAAGTTTATTTGTATTCTCTAAATCCTTCAGTTAAATGTGACCATGAGGATATCTACTCCAGAAAATTGTTTATAAATACCTGCGTTTTCCCTTACACAGGAAATTCCAAAAGTCTTAGTGCAGTTTTAGGCTTTAACAGTTTTGGTTTTTATCAAGTGAATACAAAAAAGTATGGAAAGATTTTCACTAAATGATGAATAGTTAAGAGGAAAACAACCTATATACAATGGCCACAACCCCAAAACAATAAAAAATGAATGCTTCAAAATTATAAAGCACAAGCTAGGCCCCAAAGAGGAAATATGATAAGGCACATCCCCATTCCTTTGAAGAGACAGAGGTCCACAGGTGTAGAATGACATGTCAGATGTTTTTCAATATATTAATTTAACTGAATTTTTTTTCTCTTCCTATTTTATTTTTTAAAAAAATCATTTGATATAAGGGATGGACCTCTGGGAGGCAGAGGGATAGAAATAAAGAATCTAGGGGTGGTTAGGTTGCACAGTGAGTAGAGCTCCATCCCTGGAGTTAGAAGGACCTGAGTTTGGATATGGCCTCAGACACTTAACACACACAAACAAAAACCTAGCCGTGTGACCTTGGGCAAGTTATTTAACCCCAATTGCCCTCCAAAAAAAAGCAAAAAAAAAAAAAAAAGAATCTAGATGTCACTAGAGAAAAGATGTTAATTAAAAACCTTTTAAACATCTTTTAAGGATGTCCTCCATAGGTGTGTAAATTATGCCCATTTACACTGAGATGAGAAAGTACATAAATGGTACCCATGATATTTTTTCCTAGAAAAACTGAAGAGAGGGCAGCTAGAGCAGTGAATAGAACACTGGCCCTGGAGTCAGGAGCACTTGAGTTTCAATCCTGCCTCAGATACTTAACACTAGCCATGTGACCTTGGGCAAGTCACTTAACCCCAATTGCCCTGCCTTCCCCCCTCCAAAAAGGAAAAAAAAGAGCTTATAGATTCTCTAAAAAAAAAAAAAAACAAATAAAGGAATTCAATGTTGGTTTCATTGCATGCCAGAATATTTTCACCTTTCACAAAACTTGAAAATAGATCCTTCAGTGCTTTCAAAACTGGTGCCTTCAGTAATGGGTTTCTTATGGCTGTTCCAGTAGTATTTTTCTGATTTTCAGTATCATTTCTATTTCATAAAGCATATTGCTTTATCTCTACTCTCACTGACAAAGAATTATTTTGTCATAAAGAAATTTGTCTTATTTTTCCTCTGTTGGTTGTCCTTCCAGTTTCACATTTAAATGTTACTGTGATGAACTAGCTTAAATGAACTCATACACATTTTTTATTTTTTGCAAGCTCATTTTCTCCCTTCATTGCTAATCTCTGTTTCATGAGATTCCTCAATCTTCCAACATGCTCCTACACGGAAGGTTCAAAATTAAGTAGAGTATATGTCTGGGGAAATATATTTCAGGGAATTAAAGTGTTTTAGGAACTGTTTTGTCTAAACGAAGCACATGAAAAAAGCACTAGAAATATTATGTAAATGAATTTCTATTCTAACCTAGCGGTTGTTGCCTTTTGCTGTGTGATGGCTAATATAGTTTCTCAGTTTCAGTGTAGCTACTGCTTTATGATGGTTACCCTTCTTTAGGAAAGGATAATAGTCCTGAGTTGGCATGTCTTCCTTCATCCATTTCCTATTTTTCTGTGTCAATAGTTTATTTAAATGTAATCATTTCACCTTTATCCTTTCTTCTAATTTGATGTTGATTTTGATGTAACAAGATCTTTTCCAGCTCTAAACCTATGATCCCATTAGTCAAGTTATTCTGGCTATACAGATAACAGATTTAAAAATTATTATCTCAATAATAATTACCCTTTACCCTGCCTAAGATACAGTATAGGGGTGGGGAAACCTGCAGCCTTGAGGCCACATGTGGCCCTCTAGTTCCTCAAATGCAGCCCTTGGAATCCAAACTTCACAGAAAAAATCTTTTCATTAAGGCGATTTGGTCTGTGAAGTTTGGATTCAGTCAAAGGGCTACACTTGAGGACCTTAAGGGCCACGTATATAGCCTTGAGGCCACAGATTCAGCACCTCTAAGTTATAGTCATTCATTGGGTGGGGGATAGAAGGAGGGGTGATGTTCACTGCTAGCCACTGTCTAGCATCTTTTGACCTTTCTTTTTTTTTTTTTTGTTTTTTGGTTGTTTTTTTTTTCTTCTGACCTTTCTTAAAGAGAACCATCTTTCCCAGTATTTTCCTCAGCAAACTCCAGGGGCTGACCTTTGCTCAGAATTCACTGAGTATCAAGGTATATGTTTACTTAATAAGTTTTCACCAAGTTCTCCACAGATTTTCTTCTTGTGTATCACACATTGACACATAAACTGCAATCACCCTGATAAGCCTATACTAAATTACAAGACAATTTTGCCAGGTGCTAGGTATAAAGGCACATAAAACAGTCCCTGCCCTCAATGAGCTTACGTTCAATTGAGTATACTTTTTTCCCCCACGCAAACCAAAGAGCCCATGATGTTTCTTCTTGCCTTTAGAGGCACATAATACAAACATCTCTACAAATTTCTTTGTTTTCTGAGAAATTGCAAGAGAGCCCATGATGTTTCTTCTTGCCTTTTTTAGAGGCACATAATACAAACATCTCTACAAATTTCTTTGTTTTCTGAGAAACTGCAAGATAGCTTTTCATTTAGCTGCAACCTCCTTTTATCTTTTGGTTTCATTAAAAGGGAGAATGTCGGGGGCAGCTAGGTGGCGCAGTGAGTAGAGCGCCGGCCCTGGAGTCAGAAGGACCTGAGTTCGGTTCGGCCTTAGACACTTAATGCACACACAAACAAAAACCTAGCGTGTGACCTTGGGCAAGTTACTTAACCCCAATTGCCCTCAAAAAAAAAAAAAAACAAAAAGGGAGAATGTCACATAATAAAAGATTTAGAGTCAGAAGGAACCTTGGTTCAAACTCTCTTTATTTTACAGATGAGGAAACAGATTCAGAAAGGTTAAATAACTAGTCCTAGGCAGGGAGCCAACTTGTACCAGCTCTCATTGACTTTTAAATTTTCAGTCTAAACAGTTACAACTCCTCAAATCAGCAAACACTACAAACTAGGATTTGGTATATTATATTGTCTTGATATTTTAAAGTGATGGAGAAAATATTAATAACGCAGATTAAACTTTAAAAATCCTAGCAAAGTGACCTCTATCATAGCAGAAGGGATTCGGTATAGGTTTTCTCTCTTATTGCATAGTTCAATCTGATCAAAAGACATTCTCCACCCACCTGTTTTTTCCTTTCTGGTTAGACCAAGCTCTCTCAAGTGTTTATACATCTCAAACTTCATGCTAATATAGTGTTTAGCCCATAGTCAACAGAATAATACTTCATGGAATAGTGAAGTAACTGTCAAACTTTGAATCAAGGAGAAGTTCAAATACCTCCTCAGATATTTAACTAGCTGTGTTAACTATTGTGAGCCTCAAACAACACTAAGATAACAAATTACATACCAACTGCAATCTGAATTAGACTGCTATGATATCCAAAAAGCAATTACAACTAAATTACAATACAGAAAAGCTCTAGAAATAAATTGTTTTAATCACTTTACAAGCTAAAAACTCTAAACAGTCTAAATTTTAATCAAACTTTTTTTTTCTACTTTAAAACAGTGGTAGAAGCTTTGTATTTGTAGTGCAGCTCCTGACCTAGCTTTTCCCACAACTTATGGCTATCTGTTCAATAAATTATACTATCAAGCTCTCATGTAAAGGCTACAACTAGTTTAAGGAAAAAGAGTAAGAATCTCTAAGCTCTCAGTGGATCAAAGTATAAATTTGCTAAAAGGCATAACAATTTGGTGGTAATTATGCACACTGCAAAAGAACATTTCATTATATGAAAGGAATCATATCAAGGCATTTTAAGTAGAATGTACCATCCCCTCCTGGAGCATGTGAAATTAATAGAAACTAATTTCAATCAATGTTTTAAGGACACATCTATTGTCTAAAAGAAAGTAGTTGTGTACTGTCCCATCCTCACATTACAGAAGTCAATAAAAATTAAGTTTTTGAGCATTAATCACAGGACTCTTAAATAGGTGACCAAATGAGAGGTTCCAAAAAGATGTGAACAAAGCACCAGTCAAAACAGAACTGAGGGGGCGGCTAGGTGGCGCAGTGAATAGAGCACCAGCCCTGGAGTCATAAGGACCTGAGTTCAGAGCCGGCCTCCGACACTTAATCCATACAAACAAACAAACAAACAAACCAAAAAAAAACCCTAGCCGTGTAACCTTGGGCAAGTTACTTAACCCCAATTGCCCTAAAGGGGTGGCTAGGTGGCGCAGTGAGTAAGAGCGCCGGCCTCGGAGTTGGGATGACCCGAGATCAGATCCAGCCTCAGAAAACGAGCACCCACGCATAAATAATGACTAGCCGTGTAACCTTGAGCAAGTTACTTAACCCCAATTGCTTTAAAAAAAAAAAACAGAACTGAGCTCTGGACACAAATGGTCTGCTACTCAACCAATGTCTAGAATATGTTGACTATCTGAATCCTTTGCCCACTTATTCTACCACCAGTCAAACTAGCCAATTTTACAACCCTAAAATGTACAAATGATTCAGAGCATTTTCAAAAACTAAGATAGCTAAATTAATCCAAAATTAATATGGTATCTACATTTCAACAAAATATAATACGTGACACTTAAAAATTCATTTTAGGGGCAGCTAGGTGGAACAGTGAATACAGCACCAGCCCAGGAGTCAGGAGGACCTGAGTTCAAATCTGGCCTCAGACACTTAACACAAAAACTAGCTGTGTGACCTTGGGCAAGTCACTTAACCCCAACTGCCCTCCAAAAAATTTTTTTTTCATTTTACAGAAGCCTCATTTTACAAGACACATCTGAGTTTCCCCATCTTCTTCAGTGTTCAGACAAAAACTGGCTATTCCTAGAGATAACCTATTTGCAAACATCTTTCCTGGTTATGAAAATTTACAATGGCTATTAAATCCTTTTAGAATTTGTTTCCCCCGCTTTGCATCCAGTCAAAAACAATGAAAAACATTTACAGTATTAAGCTCTTACTATGTAACCAAACATATTTAAGTGCTGGGGACATAAATATAAAAGTGAAGACACTGGCCTTAAGGAAATTACATTCTAAGGGTTGAGGACTGTGAGAGGGGGAGACATATAGGAGAATGGAGGGATTATTTTGTTTTGAAAAGTTACAGAGATTGTGAGTGGAATTCCCCCTTTACAGTAATAGTGGCAGAAGGTGATTTGATTATGACTCCAGAATTGGAAGGTATGGGAATTATGCATATTATTGCAGCAAGGAAGTATTACTGAAGACAGGACTGAAAATAGTAAACAGATGGAAATAAGCATTAATCAGGACAGGGAGCCCCAAGCTAGGAGTTCCAAGATGAAAATGTTTGAGTCCTCTAGGACATAGTTAACTGGGCATAATTTCTGATCCTGGTGGCACAATAGCTGGTGAGGAGACTGTTGGAGAACCATGGAAACAGATGTATGTGTTCCAAAGCTGAATGCATTACCTACAAGATTTCTGGAGGGCTAGTCCAAATGATGTTGTTCCAGGTAGGGAGAAGGGAGAGAGCATCTGGGCAAATGGCAAGATAATGCAGGTAAACGGCTGGATGTGTAATTAAAACTATATATTTGGTCTTTTTCCGTACTTATTGATAATAAAATCAAGCAGTAAGTTCATCTTTGCAACTATGGTCACAACCACTAACAAATCAGAGATGTAAAATAACTAATTATCAACAGCTTCTTCCTAGGTGGAATAAAGTGAAGTTACCAAGCATGCCTCATCAGCAATAATGACTACCATCTCTACTTCACAAACAACCAAGTCAAAATCCAATAAAAAGGAACTTGCCTATTTGGAAGCAAATTCAGAACAAGTATAGTTGTTTCAATAGGAAAGTATATTTTTACTTCTAAGATTCACAGAATTTTAATGATGGAAGACAAGTGATTATCCAATCTCTGCGTGAAAACAGTTGACAAGAGAACCTACCACCTCCCTAGGGAGTTTTTTTCCACTTTAGTACCAATTGATGGGAAATTTTTCCTTTCACTTTCTTCTTTCCAAGTTCTACCCATTCCCTCTTCCATATGACATACTTGAAGACTGCTTTCATTCTCCCTATTAACACCCCTTCCTCTGGCTTAAAATCTCCAATTCCTTCAGCCTATTTTCAGCTCATATGGACTCTTTAAGGTCTGTCACAATATTCGATGGTCACCTCTGGATGCTCCAGCTTACCAACATCCTTCCAAAACCATGGTGGCCAGAACTGAACAATTAAATATGGTCTCACCAGAGAAGTATATAGAGGAACTATCAACTCCTCATTCCTAGAAACCATCTCTCAGTTTAATTCAAGATCACTTTTTCTTTTTTCTTTTTTTTTTTTGGGGGGGGGGTGAGGCTTACACATCATAATGTTTACTCAGGACTTATAGCCCACTAAAACTCCCAAATCTTGTACAGACAAACTGCTTAAATTTTAAATTCATTATCCCCAAAGAACTACACAGTATTAGATTCAGCCCAAAATTCTAGTTAAGAGCTTTTATAATCCAGTCATCTTTGTTAGCTCACCCTCTCAGCTTTCTGTGATCTGCAAATTTCATAAAGAGTTTCATCTATGCCACTCTCCAAGTCAGTGATTTTGAAAAATGACATAGAGCACAAAGCCGAGCATACATCCCCGAGGCATTCCCCTGGAGACCTCCTGCCAAGCTGACATCAAACTATAACTCTGAGTTTAGCCATTCAACTAGCTCCAAATCCATCTAACTACACTATTATGTAGTCTATGTCTCTTCTACAAAAGCATGAGATATCATATCAAATGTTTTACTAAAACTACATAGAGCTCCCTTATCTACAAGTTTAATAACCATCAAAAAAGGAATAGGTTAATCTGGCATGGCTTGCTCTTGATGGTGCCATGAATGTTCTTTATAATCAATCCCCCTTCCTTTTCTAGATGTTCACTAAACATAACTTTAATAATGTACTTTAGAATTTTCCCAGAAAGTTAAGTCAAGTTCACTACAGTTTACATATTCTGTTCTCTTCTTAAAAAAATTTAAAGATTTGCCTTCCAATCCTGCCTCTCCCATCCTCCACAATCTTTCTGACAAAAGATCCATAATCACATTGGCCATCCTTTCAGGACCTAAGGATGTAATTTACTTGGGCCAGATAACTTGATTTAAAAGCAGCTTGGTGCTGTGTTACTATCTCCTGGTATCAAATGCCTATTAGCCATTTTTATTCTGTCTTGCAAAAGGTCACCCTCCTAATCAAATAGAAGCAAAATAAGAATTTAGCAGCTCTTCCTTCTCTAACTGTAATTATCCCATCCATCCCTAGCAAAGGTCCTAATTCTTTTTTTGACCCTCCCTCTTCCTCCTATATAACTTAAACTTCTTTGTTGTCCTTGGCTTTCCTCAACCACCTCACCTCATTTAAAGAACATTCTGAGCTTTATAACTCCTGACACTATTCTTAAAATAAAGTTCCATGCTTTAGTATTCACCTTCCACTTCTTGCTCTAGCTTCCATCTTCTATTTTTCTTAAAACTTGAGTTTATGTGAATAACTTACATATCCACATCAGACAACTCCCATATTTATCACAAATACTTCCCCTTTGTGTCTTCAGAATTTCATTTCTGAGAGCTTCACATCTCTGCAGGGCTGACTTCCCTGACACAATTTTAGTCTTTAGGATCCTATTTAGTCTTTCTTTGAACCCTTTGAAATTTGCTCTTCCTGCAGCTCCACGGTTTTTAGTTTCTTGCCTAAGAATTTGAAATTTTTGGTAATACTGCCAGAAGAGCCTATAAAACAAAATTTTTGGCTTATATGAAAAAAAAAATTGAACGTATACACACACACACACACACACACACACACACACACACATCTCAGTCAGAAACACGGGAACCAAGGTTTAATTTCTAGGTCATTGCTTAGGTGATCTCTTCAGGTTTCCTATAGTAAAATGTCCTATAATTTGACATGGTAGTATCCACCAGCAGATGATAAACTGAAGGTAATAGGCAGAAAGGTTCCTTCTTCCCATTCAGACAACATGCTAAAAACAGATCTTCTGACAAGACAATTCAATTCACAGTAACAATCTTCTTTTTATTTCTCATACTCCCAAAATCTTTCAGGGTTATATATGTCCAACATATATCTGCTAGCACATTTTGTTAAATTACTGCTCCTATAGTCACAAACACAAGCAGTTGTGCAGCTGCAACAAGAACTTAGGTAGGTATGGTCTAAGTACTTGGAAAGTCAGGATTTAGGGACATAAAGTAAGTTGTGATTTATTTTGCTATCAATGTATTCAATTATAAAACAAAACTGTTCATCACAAAGGCAGAAGCATAATTTTATTTATATTCAGAATTTTTTAATATTTTAAAATCAAGGTTATTATATATATAATAAAGCCTATGATTTAAGCAACATGGTTCCACCAAATGGAATTCACTTCCCACAGACTTGAATGTGAGTGTAACACATTTATACTCCAAGTAACTTCTTAAAAAATTAAGGAAGTCATAGCTCTGGTATAGGAGCTCTTTCCATTTAACATCAGCAAAGTATGGAGTCTTTTTCTTAAAAGAAACTCAGTTTTAATGCTGAAGCCTAATGCGTAAGTTAACCATTACCATATCCAAAAAGTAAAATTTTGTTTCCTTAGAAATTTATTGGACTATGCAAAGAATAACAAAAAGTACCAATGAGCTCAAAATCAGCACAACTAAAAAATGCTGAACACTAGAATTCACTGCTCTCTAGGAGAACATCATTTTTTTCCCCACATATTAATAGTATCAAGTGTTGTTAGCCCACAAAATCCCACCATGTTAGTCTGGTACCTTCCCTTGTGAAAAAGTATTATCACATCTGATTCTAAATCTATCCTGTCCATATTGGACTCCTTTTCTTTTCCAAATTTTCAATCCCCTACGTTTTAGTATTTGAGAATGAGAAGTAAGGTAACAATACTGGAAGAGTATTTAAATGACTTTCACTTTCAAAATTCAACGAACAGTTTCATTTCTCACTTTTTGATGCTCATGTGGGGCTGAGCTAGTAACAGTTATCTGACTGATTTACAAAAGTAAAAAGGCACAAAATGTTAAAAGTGATAAAAAGAATTCAACAACTTTAAAGCAACAACATTTATTATACATCTCTGTGTGAGGGGCTGTGATGGTATTAGTGATACAAAAATGAAAAATGGCTATTCCATCCCTTAATGAACCAGTGACATATGCATTAAATATAATACAAAATAATAATGCAATAAGGATAAAGACATGGACAAAGGAAAATGTAAGAAACAGTACTTAGAGCAAATGTGAGGAAGAGGTAGCCCCTGAGTTGAGCCTTGAAAGAAAAAGAGAAGAATTTAGACAAATGTGGACAGAATGCATGGCAGAGAAAAACAGTCTTTATCCATTGAGACTAGGAAGCTATAAGTAGTACAGTTTGGACAGAATATAAAAGAGTAGAAGATTGGGTAGAAGAAAAGAAATATAATGAAATAAAGCCAGAAAAATAGGGTCAGAGAGCAATGTGGATAGTAGCTGGCCTCAGGAAAACCTGAGTTCCTGACACATAGCATTTAACCTCTCTCAGTGCCCTGGGCAATTCTCTAAGAGTACTCTAAATTACAGAGGAAGAGCTGATCTGGAGCTCCTTACACCTATGAAATCATAGTGCTGATCAACGAAGTTGAAGTCCAATTTTCAAGGACCTGAAACTACAGCCTGAGAAATTTGTATTTTACCCTATGAGAGCAACTGAATGCCCTCAAACAAAAAAGACCATTTCCCCCCAGTACATTATTCTGGCAACTAGGCTGGGAATAGAAAGTAAAGGAGACTAGGTAGGAGAACTTAACAGTTCATACAACAGGTAACAAGGACCTGAATTAGTATGGTAGCAGTTTAATTGGAAGGTAGGGAACCAGAAATATTCTGAAAGTAGAAATCACAGAATATTGAAGACTGAGAAGAGAAAGAAGAGGTAAAGAAAGGATGAAACACACCTCTCAGGAGAGAGGTGGCATGCTGCATACTAACAGGATAAATGAGATATATAGTCATACATAAGCAATGTATTGGCTTATTGTTACTTAAAATATATTTCTTTGTTAATAGACAGATTCTATGGGGTGATGGGGAATGACAGTCATGTAAACCAAGTATCAGTAAAACTAGGTTTCAAAGATTTTGAGATTGGATTAAACCTATTTTCCTTTCCTCTTCTTATTTCTTAGAAAAAGATAATAATTGCAAGAATATACTAGTCTACCTCAAAGAATGCTTTCGACCAAAGGCTAGGGGTAGCAAAAGTATACTAAAGTAAGCATAGTGAGAAGAAACAGGAAAAGTACAACTTGGAAATAAGTCAGAAGAAAAAATTTTGAAGTCTTCATTTTAAAGATCCTAAAATAAAAAAAACCCTAGTAAATTAGATAATTTTATTACTAATAATAGCTATTTCTTAAATGTTCTATGCAAAATGACATTACTTTTAGAACTAAACCTAAAAGGCCCCAAATTAAGAGAACCTACCTTTTACTCCCTGGGCAAAGTAGGGGCCCTGCTTAGGTTTCTGTCAGTTGTGCTGATCCCATAAATACAATAACCAAAAAAAAAATAGCTAGTATTTCTACATTTCTTTAAATTTTTCAACGCACTTAGCAAATATTGCCTCATTATGTCCCCTCAACAACCCTGGGGATGTGTATGTTTTCCCTATTTTACAGATGAGGAAACCAAGGCAAACAGAAGCTAAGAGATTTGCTCAGGGGCACACAACTACTAAGTTTGTTGAGGTCAAATTCAAATTTAGGTCCCCTAGAGTGCAGATTCTATCCACTGTGTCCCCTAGCAAAGCTGTCTGCCTCCAACTCTTTAATACAAAGAAGGCTAATACAAAGGACTTTTTAAAGTGCAGTCAAGTTAAACTTTACTACAATGACATCAAATCATATTTCCTATCACACTTATTTATCCCATCCCTTAGCATAATCAATAAGTTCTTTTCAAACGATAAGACCCTAGGCTCATTAATTACTATTATCCTTTTTTCCCCCTCAAATTAACTACTCCTAAAATCAAAGAAAAACTAAAACAATGTGCTCTACAATTACACTTGGAAAACTAGGACTCTTGTTTTCATTTTCAGTTGTCACCTAGTATGTACAAAAAAAAAAAGTATTCTTTGCCTATTCATCAGAAAAAAATGTTAATTTTCTCCTTCCCAGCAAAGGTATTTATTTTCTGATTTATTTTCAGATAAAAGGGGTTTTCTTAAGTACCTTATTTCTGAAGAGTATAACCATCTCCGGTAATTTACAATGCAGGAATTTTTTAAAAGTTATATTATCCTTCACTTGGGTAGAGATATTCAAATCTAATTCTGAGGTTATATATGTAATATGTACATATACACATATCTGTATATAATACATAGTCTTCATTTTTATTAGTGCAAGCTCACAAATGTCATTATGGTAACACTAAATCCATTTCAGCCATTTTCTGTTTTTACAAAACATGAGATGGCCTCTTAAAAAAATTAATAATACACTTAAAATTTTCATTCCACGAAACATTTCATTTAACAAATACCACCTTATTCCTAACTCCAAAAACTTAAATCATTTCACATAAATCCCTAAGGTTATGAGAAATATTGACCAAATTTTAAGATACAAAACTGGAACATAGGTTAGAAGTTAAACTCTCCAAAATGCAATTGAAATACTCCCTTTCTTTCGTAAATCTAAGTGTGTAGAGTCAGTATCTCAAATATATTGATTATTTTAACTACAAATGGTAAATATGCCGCAAGCATTAATGCTTCTAGCCTACCATCTATTTCCTATAAGCCTCCACCTTACCAGGTATGATTCCAGCGGACAGGATCATCATTTTTCTTTATATAATATGTAGGGGGGGCACCACATACACACACAAAAATGATTCTGATGAAACTGATATATGAAGTCAATTTTATAACGCAAGTGGAAAATCTTTTTTTTTTCTTAAATCAGGTTTGTCAATAAAATGGCGTTTGCTAATTTTCCTCATAGAACTACAATGTCTACTGAATCACACTTCCTACCTCCAAAGAATGGATTCCTGGCCTCCTAACCAAAATACCCTATCTAAATATGCCTTCCATTTACCTAACATAACTATTTCAGGTTCCGTAACAAGTCCATGTGCTCGACAGCCCAATTCAGGCTCCATTTAGTGTGAGATTTAAAGTTTGCAGCCACGAATGCTTTGTGACATTAAGATGGATACAATTTTAATGGGGGGGGGGGTGTTTAAGCTCCAGCAAATAACCACGTTTTTTGCCCTCTTTTTCCCCCAAACAGGAGGCACAAGAAACCAATCACCATCAACACCCAGCCCCCGGCCAATGGGGAAGGAAGTGAAAAGGAAGAAAGATGGGGCAGAAAAGAAGAACTACAGGCAGCCTAGCTAGAGCTCACCAAGAACTTGCAAACAAATGCAGGCACTTCGGGGTTGTTGGAGAAGTGAGGGAAACCATAGCACCCTGAGCATCACTTCACTCCACACACACCTCCCCCCAACTCCACAGCGCCAGGGGCAGCTGCCCACCTTCCCAAGGGCTGGAGCTTTCCCCAAAATACAGAGAATCCCCCACCTGTCAGCCTCCTCCCTCCACATTTCCTTTTCTCCGTCCCCCCCATACATACACCCACTTCTTCCAAGAGCTGCCTCCTCCCATTTCCCTCTCCCTGCTCCTCCACAGGCGACATCAACCCACTACCCACCAGACGGGTGGGACCAGGGGACATGGCGCAGGGATGGGGGATGGGAGAAGAGGAAAGAGGGGGAACTGGAAAGAGGGGAGGGGGAGACAGAGGGAAACATTAAGAGACCGAGGGGAGAGAGAAACGGGGTGGGAGGGAGACGGCGGCGAGGGGGTCGCGCATGCGCAGGCCCGGGCAACCGCCCGTTCACTCTCACCGTTGGAAGCGCGACTCCCCCTTCCCCGGCCGCGGCCACTTCTCCAGGACCCGCCGCGGCAGCTGCCTCAGCCTCAGCACCGCCCCGCACAGCGGCAGCGGCAGGAGGGCCAAGGCTTCGGCTCGGCGGCGGCTGAGTCCTGTGCCTTCTCCCGGGGAGGTCGCGGGCGGGCGAGCGTCTGAGGCGGTGCTGGCAGCAGAGGAAGCAGAGACGGCAGCGAGGGTGCTGCTGGCCCAGGCGGGTGTGAGCCCCTTCGCGTATTCACCCCCCCGGGGGGGAAAAAAAAAACCGGCGCCGAGAACCGGGGGAGGGGAAAGGAGGGCAACGGCCGAAGCAGCGAAGGCAGCGGCTGAGGCGCGGACCCTCCCTAACGGCGAGGGGGGGAGGGAAGAGGGAGGGGCGGAGGCTGGGCCGGATGTGACGTTGGAGGGGGCGGGGTCACGGAAAGGAGATCAAAAGAGCCCGACTCGGGGGGAGGGGAGGGAGGCGGATTAGAAAGTAGAGGGGAGGGGTATCTGCAGGTTGAAATGGGGGAGGAGACTGAGGAGGTCTATCTTGCACTTATCCTTCTTGGTGCTGCGGGGAATTGAAGCGGAACCACACAGAGCTCACACTTTGTATAGCAATTGCGAAAGCGATTTCCTCGAAAAAGCCCCGTGAGTTAGGTAGTGCAAGGATTCTTATTGCCAACTGTTATGTTTGAGGAAATTGAGACCCAGAGAAGCAAGGTCACCCAGAACAAGGAGAGTTACCAGACACAGACGCAAGAAAACTCGATCCACAGTTATTCATCCAGCACCTAAGTCAGGTGAAATTCCAGAACAAGGATTTTAAAAAAAGAAAAAGGACCACATCCCCACACACCAAGAGTATTTTATAATATAACATAGCTCCCGTTTTTTGGAGTACTCCCTCACAGCCGTCCTGTGAAACTCCATAACTCCAGTATTATTATCCCTATCTTACAGATAAAGAAACTGAGGCCCAGAGCGGCTTGCCTAGTGTTTCACAGTAAGGAGACTAGAACCTAGGGCTTCCAACACCCAGGCCAGTGTTCTTCCCACGAGGCGTGTAACCAGACACGTACCCACAAAACATTTGCAGGTTTGTTTTTTTTTTTTTAAGTAAGGGGGAGGAGAGGAAGGAGAAAGGAAAACAGACAAGAAGGATCTGAGTGAGGAGAAAGGGGATGAGAGGGGGAAGCAGCCGTGGAGGAAGGAGTACAAAAGGTGCCCTTTGTAACCAGGATAAAGCTGAACGTGTGCGGGGAGGGAGATGGGGTCGTCCGCTCTCGGAAGGCTGCAAACCCCCGGGGCACACTGTGTATTCAGTTCCTGATAGGGAACCAGAGCCACAACTCTGAACTCCCAGGCAGCAGTTAGAAGTTAAGCCAAGACAGCTCTGCCATGGTTACTCACATCACATTCACATGAGGATGAGGTCAGAATCAGGACATCGGAAACACATTGGCAATCCCTCCTCCTCCAGACGCGCTATTCACCTTACAAAAGGACAGCTACATTTCCTACAAAATGTCTCTGAAAGAGTTGGGGAATATGAAAGGCAATGAGCCTGCTAGGTCTGAAGGACATTCCACCACCAAGCTTTATCAGTGCCAAATAAGGGAGGGGCCTAATGTAACCTATCAATTGCTTGCCTAGCAACACAGACCGACCCAGAGTCCCCTAGTGTCAGTCCGGCTCTCTCAAAGCTTCATTGTATTACATTGTCAATCACTTCAGTGTTCCTACTTGCCAACCTTGTAAAAATGGGAGTAAGAACATGTTGATCTGTTAGATGTTTTAGAATCTAATAGTGAGTGCTCAAGTTGTCCCCTACAAGGAGATGTCCCCTGTAAGGACAAGTCTGCCACCTGCACAAAAAACTCTGACGCTGTAAATACATGAACCAATCTATGTAGTCAAATACCAAACACTGAGCAAACGACATGTAATAGTATCCTCCATTTGTCTATGCTGGAAGTTTGACCCAGGAAATTAAAAATCAAATCAACCCTTTTTACAATTGATATGATGGTCTTACTTGGGTGTTCTACTTTGAAATCCAAGTAAGGAAAATAAATAGTAATTTCAAAGTGGTAGGATATAAAATAAATCTACAAAACCAGTCTTCATATTACCTAACAAAACCCAGAGATAGAAAAATTCCATGCAAAATAAAAATGTATTAAATATTTGGGAGTCCACTTATCAAGATGCATAGAGTAATTATATGACCGAAACAACAAAACACTTCGAAAAATTACAGACATAAACAATTGGAGAGATTAAGTACTCATTGTTAGACTGTGTCAAGATAATAAGAATGGCAATACAATCTGAATGAATTTACCTATAGTATTCAGTGCCATACCAAACTACCAAAGGATTACTTAATAGTACAAGAAAAATAATAAGATTCATCTGGAAGAACAAAAGATCAGTAATCTCAAGGGAAATTTTTTTTAATGGAAGGTGCTTTTGCAGTATAAGATCTAAATCTATACTACAAAGCAGTATAATTAAAACTTTTTGGGTTAGGCTAGGTAGATTTGAGAATTATAAGCATAGAGATGGTAATTAAATGCATGGGACCTGACAGGAACACCAACTGAAGCAATAGAGGGAAAAGAGAAATGGCTCAGGATAGTTAGAGGCTATGATCTAGATACGGATCTAGCAGTGGAGAATGAAAAGGAGCTGATAGATAGATAAAAGGAGAACCAATAGAGAATAACCTAGAGAGAAGAGAGCATCAAGAAGAAGAAGGTAATCAACAGTGTCAAAAGCTGGAGAGTAGTCAAAAGAATGAGAACTGAGAAGACCATCCGATTTGGCAACTAAGAGATCACTGTTGAAAACAGAGAAAGAAAACTGAAGACCAATTTCACTCATAAATATGGATGCAAAAATCTTAAATAAAATACTAGCTAGGATATTACAACAATATATCAGAAAGATTAGACAATGTGACTAAATGGGATTTATATACCAGGGATGGTTTAACATAAGGAAAACTTTTAACAATTGATTGTATCAAAACAAAAGTAACAAAGTTAAATGATTATATCAATAGATGAAAAAAAATCTTTTGACAAAATACAACACTCATTCCTATTAAAAAACACTTGAAATCATAGGTATAAATGGATTTTTCCTTAAAATGATAAGAAGCATCTACCTAAAACCATCAGCAAAAATTATTTGTAGTGGAGATAAGCTAGAAAGCTTCCCAATAAGATCAGGAATGAAACAAGGATGCCCATATCTCCAATATTATTCAATATTTTATTAGAAATACTAGAAAAAGAGAAGGAAAGAAATTGAAGGACTCAGAATGGACAATGAAGTAATAAAACTATCTCTTTTTGTAGATGATATGATATACTTGGAAAATCCTAGGGATTCAACTAAAAAACTACTTGAAACAATAATTTAAGCAAAGTAGCAGACTATAAAATAAACTCACATAAATAATCAGCATTTCTATATATCACCAACAAAACCCTGCAAGAAGAGAAAGTAAAAGATACCCCATTTAAAATAATTGTAGATGGCATTAAATACCTGGAGATATACCTGCCAAGACAAACCAGGAACCACATGAACATAAGTATAAAGCATTTTATACAAATTAAGTTAGATTTAAGTAATTGGAGAAATATTAATTGTTCATGGATGGGCAGAGCCAATATAATAAAAAAAAAAAGACAATTCTACCTAATCTATTCAATGCCATCCCAATTAAATTACCAAAAAAATTATTCTATTGAGCTAGCAAATAAATAATAAAATTCATTTGGAAGAACAAAAAGCCAAGAATATCAAAGGAATTAATGAAAAAATATAAAGGAAGGAGGTTTAGCAGTACCAGATCTTAAACTGTATTATAAGGTGGTAATTATCAAAACTATCTGGTACTGGCTAAGAAATAGAAAAGTGAATCAGTGGAACAAAGCAAACATACAATACACAATAGTGAATGATTTCAGTAACCTTGTGTTTGACAAATGTAAAGATTTAAGTTCATGGTATAAGAATTAACTATTTGGTAAAAATTATTGGGAAAACCGGAAAGCCGTCCGGTAGAAATTGAGTTTAGACCAGTATCTTATACTGTTTACCAAGATATGGTCAAAATGGATACAAGACCGAGATATAAAGGGAGATAACAATAAACAAGAGATAGAGGGCATTGAGAGATGTAAAAATAGATAATTTTTATTACATTAGATTAAAAGGGTTTTGTACAAATAAAACCAAAGTAGCCAAGATTAGAAAGAAAGAGACAACTGGCGGGGGGAAAAGGGGACTGAGTTTATAAATAGTTCCTTGGATAAAAATCTCATATCTCAAATATAGAGAGAACTTTGTCAAATTTATAAGAACAAGAGTCATTCCCCAAATGATAAATAGTCAAAGGATACTGTAATGGTAATGTAATTTTGAATTTGAAGATCCCTTTGTGTTGGCAAAAATAGCAGGTACTTAGCACTTAGTAACTGATCAAGACTCCTTTCTCCTGTTACTGATGTGACAGGAAGGGGTTGGCTGAAACAGGCTGTGTGTATATAAGGCAAAGCCCCAGAGAGGCACAGTCAGAATTTCCTTGAGACTGAGATCTAGTGGCAGAGCAGCTACAGAAGAATGGAGAACTGAGTCCTGAGAACTTGTGTTGGTTGTGGAGCTTCTTCTGAACAGCATCCCAGGAGCCCAGAGCCAGGAGGCCAGGAGCCAGGAGGCCAGGTGACTGAAGCATGACTGGGATGCTGAGACTTTGCTTGCAGCTTGGTTGAGCCTTGAATTCCCTGGAGCAGAAATGATGAAGGATCTGACATGAACCAGACCCTGTGAACTTCAGGGTGGAGCAGGACCTGCCCAGAGAGCTGGTCAAGGAACTGGGAGCTGTCTGCCATTGAACCCAGGTGACAGTCTGGTAAATCCAGGTAGAATCTAGGGAACATGGAAGGAGATCCAGGGAATCTGAGAACAGGCCCCAAGTCAAGATGAAAAGACCTCTCCTTGTGTACTGAGTAATTATGGAATTATAGTTTACTAGTGACCTAAGGGGTAGAGGGTATTGTATATGATACTTAGTAAGACTTTGCTGAATAAGTAAATGATTGTACTTTGAGTACTTTGAGATATTGTTACTGATAAGTGACTGAGTTAATCAAGACTTTGCCCCATTAGTGGAAGACTATTGTACTTTGAGACTACTGAAGAGTGACTGTTTTACTTTGAGACTATGTTGTGAATATTATATTGTGATTTTCTGTGATAAGTTGTAATATTGTGAATGCTGTACCCTGATTTCCTATGGATGTTTTGCTTTGATTTGTTATGGAATAAATAGAGTGATCACTATACTGAGTAATCAGAACCTTAAAAGCTGTTCACAGTAGCATTCTTCTGGAAAGCTTCTGTACATGGCATTACAGACACAAACAGGCAATTTTTAGATGAAGAAATCAAAACTATATGTAGTCATATAAAAAAATTCTATAAAATCATTATTGATTAGAGAAATGCAAATTAAAATAACCTTGAGATATCTTACACCTATTAAAATAATAGAAAAGGAAAATGTTGGAGGGGATGTGGAAAAAATGGGACAATATACTGTTGGTGAAACTGTGAACTAATCCAACCATTTTGGAGAGCAATGTGAAACTATGCCCAAAGAGTTATAAAACTATGTATACCCTTTGACCAGCAATACCACTATAAGGTCTTTTTTCCCAGAGGTGATCAGGGAAAAAGGAAAAAAAATGTATATGTTCTTAAATGTCTATAACAGCTCTCTGAGGTGGCAAAGAACTGGAAACTGAGAAAATGACTGTCACTTTTTATTGTTGTTCCATCATGTCTGGCTCTTTGTGACCCTTTTGGGGGTTTTAGTGTCAAACATATTAGAATGGTTTGACATTTCCTTCTCAAGATCATTTTATAAACTGAGGCAAACACAACTAAATGACTTGCCCAGGATCACATAGCTAGTTAGTGTTTGAGGCCAGATTTGAACTCATGAACATGAGTCTTCCTAGCTGCCCACCCATCAATTGGGGAATAGCTAAAGAAGTTGTGGTATATGATGGTGATGGAATACTACTGTGCTGTAAGAAATGATGAGCAGGCTGATTTGAGAAAAACATGGAAAGACTTGCATGAATGAAATGAGCAGAATCAAGAGAATGCTGTACAAGGTAACATCAATACTGTTCAAAGAATAAATGTGAACAACTAAGTTACTGTGAGTATTATGAATATTCAAATCAACCACAAAGGACTTATGAAAGAAGAGGCTATCCACTCCAGAAAAAGAACCGATAAATAGAAACATGCATGGTATGGTTTTACATGTAGATATACCTATGCACATACACGCATGCATACATACACACACACACATATCTGTGTCAAATGGTACTCTCTGTGGGGTAGGGAGGGAGGGAGATAGTTTGGAATTTAAAATAATAAAAAAATGAAATGAATTTTTTTAAAAGAGAGATCATTGGTAACTTTGGAGAGAGCATCAAATGGATGACAAATGGATAAATGACCTAGATATAAAAGATCATATAAACAAATTAGAGAATGAAAGGAGATACTGTTCACAACTATTGATAAGGGAAATGCTCTTGTCAAAACTAGATTAAGTAATCACATAAGTTAAAATGGACAGTTTAATTACATAAAATTGAAAAAGTCTTGCACAAGCAAAATCAATGCAGATAAAATCAGAAGCAAACAGTTAACTGTGCAAAAAAAAAAATCTTTGCAGCAAGTTTCTCTGATAAAGGTCCGAGATATGTAGAAAATAGATTCACATATATAAAAAGAGCCATTTTCTAATAAATAAATAGGCAAAGGATAATCAAACAGTTATAAAATGTAAAAAAAGCAAGCTATCAATAACCATACAAAAATGCTTTAAATCATTACTACTTAGAGAAATGCACATTAAAACAATTCTGAGGTTCCATCTTGCATCCATCATCTTGGCAAGGATGACAAGGAAAATGACAAAAGTTGGAGGCTTTTGGAGTATAGACACATGAATTAACTAGTGCTAGAGCTGTGAATAGGTCCAGCCATTCTGGAAAGCAATTTGGAACTAGGCTTTAAAAAGTCACTAAGGGGCGGCTAGGTGGCGCAGTGAGTAGAGCGCTGGCCTGGGAGTCAGAAGGACCTGAGTCCGGAGCCGGCCTCAGACACTTAACCCACACAAACAAAAACCTAGCCGTGTGACCTTGGGCAAATTACTTAACCCCAATTGCCCTAAAAGGGGCAGCTAGGTGGTGCAGTGAGTAAGAGCGCCGGCCTCGGAGTTGGGATGACCCAAGATCAAATCCGGCCTCAGAAAATGAGCACCCACACATAAATAATGACTAGCCGTGTAACCTTGAGCAAGTTACTTAACCCCAATTGCTTTGAAAAAATAAATAAATAAATAAAATAAAAAGTCACTAAACCATCTACTAGATATGTACTCCCCACTGCCACAGTGAGATCAAAGAAAGTGAGAGCATAGAATAGAAGGTAGAGCCCAGGACTTGGGAATTAGAGGATATAAGTTCAAATCCTGGCACTGTTACTTAGTACCTTTGTGACCTGGGACAAGTCACCGAATGCCTTTGAGCTTCAGACTTAACTCTTAGTTAATGAAATGACCAACTATGATTCTAGAAGACTAATGACAAAGCATATTTTCCACATCTCAACAGAATGGTAATGGACTAGCATTATAGGATGAGTCAAATATTTTCAGATAGTCAGTATGTGAATCTTTTTCATGTGACTTTGCTAACTTGTTATGAGGGAGTTTGTTTTTAAGTTTTATGTGTGGTAAGGATAAGGTGCTACTGACATACCAAAAAAAGCATCAATGAGACTTTTTTTTTTTATAATATACAGGAAAGAAGGTGGTTTAGAGGGAAACAGATAAGCAAGAAAGCTTTTGGAGCTAACATTGAATTTAGGATATGCTTTTTTAAAAAACCTGCATATGACGAGATTTGTGGTTTCATGTAATACTCTTATTCTTTATAGATGGATATATTTATGTTTGTTGATATTTGTCAAGATCAGAATAACAAGAATGGGTTAATAATTAAAAATGGGTGGGGGTGGAGCCAAGATGGCGGAGTAGAAACAGCATTTCCAATGTGCTCTGCCCCACACAAATTTCAAACAATGTGACAGGGAGCTCTGAACAACTTCTGGAGCCACAGCACCCACAGAACAGCACAGAGAAGCTAGCCTCCTGCTGAGGACAGCCCAGCAGCCCTGCGGGGAGCGGCCAGCTCAGTGCTCTGAGAGCAGGCAGCACAGCGCGCTGGGAACCCACAGCGCAGCCCGCAGAGCCAAGCCCAGGTCCGCGGTTTTAGCCCCAGGGCGGCCGGGCCTTCAGCCAGCTGGTGGAACCCCAGAACACCAGCAATTGTGGCGATTCCAGAATTATCAGCACAGATATGCCTAGGACAAAGTGAGAGGTTAGTGCCCTATGGACTTTGGGACCAGTATTTGGGGAACACGTGGCTTCCTCCCCTGGGGGCAGAAAGCTGCTGAAGAAACAGCTGCACAGAAGCCATTTTGCAGCATCAGTAGTGGCTCTAGCTCCTGGTCTTCGAACTGTAGGAAGATCCAGCAATCAGTCTGGGGGTTAATCGATTTTGCTTTAAACTGCCTGGATCTGGATTGTGGTCTGGGGGGGAAGTTTGGGGTGGGTATCCAACTTGCCAGAGTGGGTGGAGGCTTTACAGAGGCCACCCAACTGGCGGAAGTTGTGAAGACCCCACGTTTGGGCAGAAGCTCCCCTGTCTGGTGGCAGAGTCCTACTGTGGCAACAAGCCCAAAAATCAAGTAATTAAGTGGCAATATGCCTGGGCAAATGAAACAAAATAAACAGAAAAGTTCAACATTGGACTCCTATTTTAGGGGCAAAGAGGCTCAAAGCATGGAGGAGGACTGTGAGGTCAGAACTCCTGCACCAAAAGCCCCAAATGAAAATACAAGCTGGCTACAGGCCATAGAGGACCTTAAGAAGCAGATAAGAGAAGTGGGGGGGAAATTTGGGAAGAGAAATGAAAAAGATGCAAGAAAAGTATGAAATGACAGTCAACAGCCTGACTGAGGAAAATAACACCTTAAAAAATAGACTAACTCAAATGGCAAAAGAGGCTCAGAAAGGCAATGAGGAGAAGAATGCCTTAAAAAGCTGAATTTGCCAGATGGAAAAAGAATCTCAAAAGCTCACTGAGGAGATTCATTCCTTCAGAATTAGACTGGAGCAAATGGAAGCTAGTGGCTTTATGAGAAATCAAGATGCTATTAAGCAGATCCAAACAAATGAAAGAATAGAAGGCAATGTGAAATATCTCATGGGAAAAACCACTGACCTGAAAAATAGATCCAGGAGAGACAATTTAAAAATTATTGGACTACCTGAAAGCCATGATCAAGAAAGAACCTAGAAATCACCCTTCAAGAAATTCTCAAGGAAAACTGCCCTGATGTTTTAGATCCAGAGGGCAAAATAGAGGTTGAAAGAATCCACAGATCACCTCCTAAAAAGATCCCAAAAAGAAAACTCCCAGGAATATTATAGCCAGGTTCCAGAATCCCCAGATCAAGGAGAAAATACTACAAGCAGCCAGGAAGAAACAATTTCAATGTTGTGGAAACACAATCAGAATAGTACAGGACCTGGCAGCTTCTACACTGAGGGATTGAAGGGCATGGAATATGATATTCCAGAGGGTAAAAGAGCTGGGACTGAACCCAAGGGTCACCTACCCAGCAAAACTGAGTATTTTGTTTCAGGGGAAAATATGGTCATTCAGTGGAATAGAGGACTTTCAAGCATTCTTGAGGAAAAAACCAGAGTTGAATAGAAAATTTGACATTCAGACACAAGAAGCAAGAGATGCTTGAGAAGGTAATCAAGGAAAAGAAATCAAAAGGAACTTATCAAAGTTGGACTATTTACAGTCCTACATGGAAAAGCAATAACTGTGTTTGATGAAACCTTTCTCATTATGAAAATAATTGAAGAAGGGTGCATGGCATATGTTCACAGGTATACATGGATAGAGGGCACAGGTTGAATTTGATGGGAAGGGATGATTATTATTTTTTCTTTGGAGGGCAATTGGGGTTGGGTGACTTGCCCAGGTTCACGTGGCTGGGTTTTTGTTTCTGTGTTGGGTGTCTGGGGCCAGATCCGAGCTCGGGTCCTTCTGGCTCCGGGGCTGGCTCTCTGCTCGCTGCGCCACCTAGCCGCCCCAAGGAAGGGATGATTCTTAAGGGGTGAAATCAAGAGGTGAGAGAGGAAAGTGGCAAGAGGAGATGGAGAGAGACAGGGTAGGGCAAACTATCTCATGTAGAAGAGGCAAGGGGAAGTAGTTGCAGGGGAGGGGAAGAACAGGAAGGCAAAAAGGCAAAAGCATATTCTCATTGAAGTTGGCTCAAGGAGAGAATCACATACATACTAAATGGAATATCTTACCCTCAGTCACTCTTCTGAGTAGGGGAAAGGGGGATGAGAGGGAGGATGATGGAGGGGAGGGCATTCTGGGGAGAGGGGAGGTTAGAAGTACCCACTATCAAAGAGGGACAGGATCAAAGTAGGGAATGGACCAGGTGGGAGGTGAGACGGGTGGGAGGGAAATATAAGCAGTCTTTTACAATATATCTACTATGGTAATGTTTTGCATAGATATACATGTACAACACATACTCAATTGCTTATCTTCTCAGAGGGAGTGGGTGACAAGGGAGAAAGGGAATGGACCTGAAAATCGAAGTTTTAAAATTAAATGTTTCAAAAGATGTCCAGGCAGTGGGGCTCAGAGATTCACCTTGCCCTAATGGCAAAGTCAAAGGGGGTATGGGAGAAGATATGGGAGAGAGCAGATTGGATGAGGGGATATCTGGTGGGACTGCTATTCTGGGGTGGTGGGTAGGGAAAAAATGGGGGAAAAATGTAACTCATAATCTGGTGAAAATGAATGATGTAAACCAGAAGTTAATAAAGCATTTGTTTAATTAAAAAAATAATAAAAATTAAATAAAAAATAAAAATAAAAAAATAATTTAAAATGGGTGAATATGTTAGTGCATAGTATGATACAAATCCTAAAACAGAATGTAGCCCCAGAATTTATAGACATAGTTTTTAAAAGGCAACCCTCCAAGATTTGTGAATGTGTTACTTTTGAAACTATTTCCCAGATCTCAAGGAAACAAAAACCTAATTAATGTAAGACAAGTTATGATCTAATTTATAAAAATAGGTAAAGAATCCTCACATTGATCCTGTAAGAAGTACTATAGGGAATATCCCTATTTTACGGAGGAGAAAACCAAGCTCAGAGAGGTTGGGTGATTTGCCCATGATAACATAACTGCTGCCAGACCTGGAATATGAAGTCCAGGGATACAAAAAGAAGCAAAAGTCAACCACTGCCCTCAAGGAGTTCACAATCTAATGGGGGAGGTAACAAGCAAACAAATATGTACAAACAATCTATATAAAGGATAAATGGGAAATCTTTTTTTAATCATTTAAAAAAAGGGAAGGCACTAAAATTAAGAGGGGTTAGGAAAGGCTTCCTGTAGAAGCTGGAAGAGCATCAGGTATATACATTTAATGCTTGCTCTCTGACATAGTACTGGAGTCAGAAATTGAACTTTTCTAAAAGTCACTCAGCCAGGACAAGAAATAATTACTCTCAGGCAAGCCCTAAAGATGCCCAATTTCATTAATTTTCTTCCTTGAAGAAAATTGAGTAGGAGTTTTTAACCTGGGGCCCGTGAACTTAAAAAAAAATTAATAACTATTTCAATATCATTGGTTTCCTCTGTGATCCTACACTTCAATTCATGCATTTAAAAACATTCAGAGAAGGGGTCCATAGCATGATGCAAAAAAAGGTTTAGAATCCCTGCTGTGATTCAAGCAGGCCAAGAGAAAGTGTCAATATTCTTACCTAACCTTCTAATAGATAAGTGTTCTGCTGCCATAAAAAATTAGTGTTTTCTATAGCTCATAAACATTCTTCAAATGGCTGTGTTCCAGGCAAGGCCAGAACATGTCTTAACCAGCCCCTGTGTTTGTTTCCTGCTGCTTCCGGCCTCAGTTCTCATTCTGCCTCCCCATGGTGACCAGTGTCCTGGGGATGGGATTTGGGGACAAGGAGATCCAAAACACTTCATGCTCTAGCCAGTCACGATACTCTCTGGCTCTCCCAGAAATTGAATTATAATGATATGCTCACAGCTCTTGACCTGGTGAAAATAAAGGGCAACCACTGACAAGCCAGGAAGTTACTATGACATCTCTAGGTAGGTACAGTATTAACCTATGAAAATCCTCACCATCTTGCAGTGGTTTTTACTCTTAACTTTGGAGTGAAGAGAGATTTCCTGTGGCCAGTTACTTCCTCACTGATTTACAGAAAAATCAAATGGATTTCTTCTAAATCCCTAGATATTAAAGAAGTCACCATGATGCTTCAGTCTCCTATCACAAAATTTAAGAAGCTTTCATAAAGCTCAAACACCCTTTGTCTTTTGAACTGAGGAGGTCAAGATTGCCTGAAGACAAACAATATTCCTTCACTTCTGACATCTTACTTTAATACCTAGCAAGTCATATAGATGCCATTATGTCCTCAGGACATAAACTTACAGGTTATGAGTATTTCCACAAATACTGTCAACTAATATGTCCAACAGCCCTTGAATAGCAAATATTATCTTTCTCATTTGAGACCCAAGAAGTTTAAGTTTCTTGCCTAAGATCACAAAGCAAATTAGTGGGTAGCAAGTAAAACAGGTATTTTCCAACCTTGGTCTTAACTTGTATATTGGTGCTATTCTAGTATATTCCATTACAGACAGCACAAATAGCTTTTCCTTCCTTGCTTCAGAAAACACAAGAAAAACCTTTTAAGTAGTTTTTATACCACTCTTTATTAGTGGAAAAAAATTTGGAAAGAAAATTCCATATCGAAACTTTTCTTGACATAGCTATGGGTTTTCTTTATATATGTTGTCATATGTAGCTAAAGGTAGTAGTTGCCTACTTAAGAACTTAAGTACTTAGCAAAATGTCACAAACCCTTAATGCCATTTTAACAACTTGTTTCAGGACTGTCTTCTAGACTAATAAACACACACATGTTAAATGTACAACAAAGTACATTTACTTTTATTGGCTGTAGCTTTATACTCTCAGAATAAAAACTTGATTGTAGGCGAATACAGAAAAATATGTATGAACCTCCTCAGAAAATAAAACTGCGTGAGGCAGACTGGCATTTTACTATTCTGGCTCAAGTAGGAGAGAGGATTGCTGTTAAATTCTATTAAACTGTTCCAATTAGTTTTTAGCTTCTTAAGTACTTACCCCCACTGGGAAAAAAAAGAAAAGCCTAAAAATGTGAAAATTAGAATCTTCAGCTGTAGGAGAGATTTAGATGCTGGGTGCTGCTAGCCTTTTTAAGAAACCTGAGAAAATTTTGTCTGAGACACATCTTCTTGGACCAGCATCACTCCATGCAAGAATATATGTCCTTTTAAAGAGATAGTATGATGTGATAGAAAAGATATAAAACTTGGAATCAGAAGACCTGCATTTGATTTCCTTCATTCCTCCACCCTACCCTCCTTACCTATAAAATTAAAGAGTGGAAATAGATGATCTCTGTTCTAGTAATCATATCATTCTAAACTAGGACATATTAGCAAAGAATAGGAGAAAATCTACTACTGTAAAATTCATACCATTTCCACAAGGGCTACATAATAAATGGAAAACATTGCTTGGATCTCAGCTACTCAGAAAACCCTCCTTTTCCATAATAATCTTTATTATACAAATATATGGAATATAAATTTGGCAGAACAGACACAAATTCATTATGATCATGGTTTCCAGAATGACATTACTATCTTCACTCATGCACAAGCACCACTGCCTATATAATTTAGAATTGGGAACTGTAATATTTTACTCTTACCACCTTGCATCTTTGCCCTGTCCCCATTTGAAATGGAAATTGTGTGAATAAAATGATGATCAAATAATGAATTGGGATGATTTATGATTAAAATGCTCTAACCTTCTGGACATTTCCCCTCCAAACTCAGAACTTTAATGGTTAAAAATCTAATGATAGCATTTGATATTCCTTTTTCCCTCCATCCTGTCCTCCATGCCCATCCCACAAAGAACCCAATTCTGAAAGCCAATAAGACCTGATTTGCCCAGTGCCAAGGCCTTATTTGACTCATCTAGCCAGAAATCCAAGCTACAAGGACCATGCCATTCCATAAACTTCCCATGTGTATTTGCTCCCTAACTGGTCATTCCCAGCATTTGATTAAATCTTTTCCAAGGCATTTTTAATTGAGATAATCTACCCTATCAAAGTTACTAACAAATATCTCTTTCATTAAGTTCAAATTTAAAATTCAGCAAACATTAAGTACATATTATGGGCAAAGCATTGTGTTAGCTAACAAGAATACAAAGACAAAAACAGTCTCAAGGAGCTGATATTCCTCAAACAGATATGTACTTTAGGGTTTTATTAAAGTATTGATAGACTGATTTGTAAAGCATTTAGTCTTTCAATAGTTCTGAAGCCTAAATAAGCTATGGAATATTGGGAGATCAGACTCAGCTTATAGGTTTCTGGATAGTAGGGAAGGATACTATACCTCACTTTATACATGATGGACAGATGTTGAACTTTGTCTTTTTTGCTTTTTGTGGGGGAGAGGGGGAAAGGTTAGTTAAAAGTTGGGGTTAAGTGACTTGCCCAAGGTCATACAGCTAATAAGTGTGCCAAGTGTCTGAGGTTGGATTTGAACTCAGGTTCTCCTGACTCCAGGGCTGGTGCTCTATTCACTGCACTACCTAGCCCCCCGTGAACTTTGTCTTGTAGCTATTGGTTCAGAACTTCTCTCTTCCAATAGATTGTGAATTCTGAGAAGATAACAACCCTTGTCTTAACCACCTTTGAACCTCCTAGTACCCAGCATGTAGTAGACATTTGATATTTCTTGAATGGATAGCCAAATCCATAATATAACAAGGGACTTCAAAATAGGGCATTTAGTGTATTAGCTTTGCCAAAATGATTACTCAGATAGGTGTTTTTTAATGGAAAAATGATTCTCTGCAAAACAAGTTTTTTCAATCAACCAAAGAAAGTTAGCTATCAATAACATTCTTTGTAATAATTGTTCTTTTTAGAAAATAATGACCAAGTAAACTGAAATTTAGCATCGTAAGACCTTACCTTCTTGATTCCTCCATCCCTCCCACCTCAGACTTCTGCTGGAAGAGTGTAATGCTTACAAAATGTTACAAATGCACAGGTGAATTAGAGCACAGACTGTATAAGTCCACAGACTAAAGTAACTACTGATTATGATTTTATTCTATTCCAAAGTTTAAATAGTTCAAATTTTATGACTTAATCTGGGACTCAGTTACATGTTTTTGTTCAAGGTGTAAGTTTGTAATTTTTTAAAATGTTTAAATGAGAATCTCTTCTCTTAAGCAGATATTTATTAATTCCAAATGAGTTCCCCATAATTAAATCAGTAAGGAATCAGCCCCATTGGGAAAGTGTTTGCATCTGTTACCTTGCTCTTTACTGTGTCAGGTGCTGGCTGCTAGGCATGTAAAGGACCCTAGGGGTCTTAAAGGATGGCATTTCCCAGAGATCTTGCAGAGAAAAAATACCCATATCTCAGAAAGGAGTTCAAATGTTGACTGAAGATAAAAGGTGGACAAAATTGACTCAGATTTCCAGTTTCACATAATCTCTGTTTTATTTTAAATGGGAGGTTTTGGGGGTGGGGGCCAGAACCAGGACTTGTGCTCATTAAAGTCAGAATTTAAAAATAAAATTTATAAATTAGTAAATTGACTTTAGTTTCCTTCCAGACCTAAGAATCTTTGCTTCTAAGGAAACAGTTTCTCAATCCCTTCCAAGTTACTTCCTTATGATCCTCCTTAATTCTAATACTTGGAACATAGCACCTCTCATATAACTTGCCTTATTCATTATCTAAACATTAAACTTCATAGTCACCCTGGGAGGCAAAATAGGGATACAGAAGTACTCCTTCCCCCACTAACATAACCCAGCTGTCTCCAGGTGCATCAATGTTATTGTGCCAAGGTCAGCTGCCAATATGTTGTTTATATATAAAACTAAACTTTTTATTCCAGTTTATTCTTTCATTTTAGTAACCATTCTACTTTTTTTTTTTGGAGGGGGGAGGCAAGGCAATAGGGGTTAAGTGACTTGTCCAAGGTCACACAGCTAGTAAATGTCAAGTGTCTAAGGCTGAATTTCAAACTCGGGTTCTCTTGACTCCCTGGCCGATCCTTTATTCACTAAGCCACCTAGTTTCCCCTAGTAACCACTCTACTCAAGGACCAAAATGTCTTGTCCCAAAATGATAATACAATTTTAGATAGGATATTAGAGGTGCAGGAAAATATCTAGAAATTATCTGATCCAATCCCTTCATTTTGTTTTTAAAACATTTTTGTTTTATTTTTATTACATGCATTTATAATCTATCCCTCCTACAGCAACATCTCTCACCCTCCCTTGGTCATGTGAGAAAGGAAAAGGGAGAGGAAGAGGGAGAGGGGGAGAGAGAAGAAGGAGAGGGAGAGGGAAAGGGGGAGAGGGAGATGGAGAGAAAACCCTCATCATAAACATACATAGTCCAGCAAAACAAATTCCCCTATTAGTCATGCCAGAAAAATAAATGTATGTCTCTCTGTATTATTAATTTCATCTCCTTTCTGGAAAGAGGTGGATGACAACCTCTTCATTTTACAAATTGGGAAACTGAGACCCAGAGGCAAGAAATGATTGATCATACAACCACATTAGTAGTGATGCTGAAATGAGAATTCAAGTCTTCTGATTTTCAGAAGAATTTGGTGTTCCAAATATTAAAGCTGATCACAAGGTAGAAATGACACAGACTAGGAACAAAATCTCATGTCTGGAAGGAACTTTTCTGAGTTAATTTAATTTATTCATTTTTAAATTTTATCTTTTAATTCTGAATTTAATGAGCACACACCAAAAAAGAAACAAAACCAAACCCCAAACCTAACACACCTTCACATACAGAGTAAAACATAAAGAGATTATGTGAAACTACAAATGCAAATTAATTTTGTTCACCTTTTGTCTTCAGTCAATATCTGAACTCCTTTCTGCAATGGTGTTTTCTACTCTCCAAGATCCCTGGGAAATGTCATCCTGTAAGATCCCCAGGGTCTTTTACATGCCTAGCAACCATTGCCTGAACATAGTGAGAATCTTTCAGATAATCTTTCCACTATACCATTCTTCTCTGCTTACTGATCTGCTCCATACCCCACCCTTAGTCTTGTCAAACAGCTCTTTCCTAGAAAATAGATTTGGAATCTTTGTCCTGAAAGTTATTCTGGGCAAGCCCATTACATATGACATATATCCTCAAAGATAAATGGCTTCCAAGGAGAACAAAGGTCAAAGAAAAACAAATAAGGGGGGAAATCAAGAAACAGTACAACCTTGGCCAGGGTACACTCTCCCACTTGAGCAGAGATGGCTGTTGGGACTAACAATGAGTCAGCACTGGCAAGCTTATTTCTGGCAGGATTGAAGCACCTGCTCACACAGCTGTAATTAAGGAGAAACTTTAAAGCAGTGTAGACTTCTAATCACATTCTAAATGGCAAACAGTCATTTTAGGGCTGCCTTCTGATGAAATCCAGATGTTTACTTTTATTATCCCATCATTAAAAAACTTAGAGGGAAAAGAACAGCAGCTGTTATTTCTACATATATTCTTTCTGTATGTAAATAAACAGTTTTAATGGGAGGTGGGGGAAATGAAACCCATTGTCTGCTCCCCCTGCTACACTTATACTAACCTCTTATTGTCCCATCTTCCTTTAAAGAGTGTGAGAACCTGCCAGGCCCTATCTAGTATCAATCCCATGAACCTGTGTTGTGAATGAAAATCCAGTTTTGAAACCCCTGTTGTCTTTTCCCAAGGCCAAAAGCATCAACGAATAGGGCTATTTAAATCACCAGCTCTCATGTGATTTTTATTTTTCCTGCCTATTGTTTCCAGTGATAGTATTTAATCTAAAATTTGCCCGGCACATATATAGCTGAAGGAAAAGGAATGAAATAATCCCAGTGTTGTTCATGTCCCATCAATCACTGGCATGAGGGACTGAGTAGTTAGCTAGAAGATGGGATTGGTACAATTGGGGGAATCTTTAACATTAAAAAATTACCTATAGGGGTGGCTAGGTGGTGCAGTGAGTAGAGCGTCGGCCCTGGAGTCAGAAGGACCTGAGTTCGGATCCGGCCTCAGACACTTAACGCACACACAAACAGTGTGACCTTGGGCAAGTTACTTAACCCCAACTGCCCTCCAAAAAACAAAAAAGAAAAAAATTACCTATATCTTCCACTGGACTTCATGGATTATGAGAAGTCTTTTATGCTCAAATTCTTCCTGTGATTTCAGGAAGAAACAGTCATGATGCCCTCTATTTCACAAATGGATAAGCTAAGGTAGAGAAAGGCATAACTTTCCTATAGTCACACTATGAAACTAAGATATCCTAGCTTCATTTGGGGAAAGGAGGAGGAAGAGCATTCACACAACTGCCAAGGCACATAGCATCATAATACACTTTGCAACCAAACTGGTCACGTTTATGTCTGGAGTGCCAGCTCTTAACAGCAATAGGAGCATTACTGAATCTATAACAGTTCAATGCCCTACTAATGTCCAATTTTCCCCATGTAATACATTCAAATAATTGTGTTTCATATGTGTCCAGAAATTTTCACTTCCCTCCTAAGAAGTTCTCTTTGTTTTCAAAAGTTGTTTGTTTGATTAACATCTTTAAAGAGTAAATATAGTCATATTGTGCTCTCTTGAAAATTAATGAACACTTCTCTTTCTTCTTGATGTATCCAATCTTTATCTCTCCTCAGTTCCAATCCCACATCAAAAATTACCTTCTGGACATATGTGCCCCATAGGTATCTCAAATTCAGGATTGCCAAAACAACTGTTTTCTCTTTCTTCCAAATCCACCCATCTTCCTAATTTCCCTGTTTTCAAAAAGACCTCAACCATTATTCCAGTCACCTAGATGTCTTCCTTAACTCTTCAGTCTCATCCTCCACATCCAATCTGTTGCCAGATCTTGCTAATTCATCCTTTACAATATCTCTCCATCTCCTTTTCTCTACTCATACTGCTGAGCCATCACCAGTTGTCCTGATCTGTGTCTGTTCATTGGAACCAGATGGTTCCAGAGAAGAAAGTGAGGCTGGTAACTTTGCACAGCCCTCACTCACTTAAATCCAGTTGATTTGTAAGGCATGGCATCATCTTCCTAATGTCATGGTTCTCTTTGAGAACAAAGGACAAACTGCAACCACAACAACTACCCTGATTTCAGGTCTTTTATTACCTCTCACCTAAACTATTGCATTAACCCTGCCTCATCTCCTTTTATCTAACCCCTACTCTCTCCAAGCTGTCCTCCACACAGCTGGTATATTGATATTCTTAAAGCCCACATCTGACCATGTCACTCCTCTACTCAATAAGCTTGAGTGGCTCCCTGTTGTCTCTAGGATAAAATATAGACTCCTTTGGTTGACATTTAAAGCATGTCACAATCTGGCTTCAATCTATATTTTCACATTATTCCTCCTTATGCACTCTATATTCTAAGCCAAAGTAGCCTTCTGTTTGCCGTGCATGACATTCTGTTCCCTGCCTCTGTTCCTTTGCATAGGCTGTCATTCATACCTGGAATGCTTTCCCTTCTCATGTCTGTTTCTTAGCATCTCATGCTCCCTTTAAGGTTGACTTAAGTTCCCTCCTACAAAAGGCCTTTCCAGCCTCCCCTAATTGATAGTATTCCTCCCCCCAAGTCAAATCTTATTTATTTTCTATTTAATTTTATGTACATGTTGTTTCCCTTCAATAGAACAAACTCCTTGAGGACAGAAACTTTCATTTTTTGTCTTTGTATTCCCTGTACAATGCCTATGGAATTGAAATGAATCCAATACTACATCTAGAACAGAGATTCTTAATAGTGTGTGTGTGTGTGTGTGTGTGTGTGTGTGTGTGTGTGTGTGATAGACTCTTTTGATAATCTGATGACATCTATAAACTGCTTCTTGGAATGTTTATAGATGCATAAAATAAAATACATAGGATTACAAAGGAAACTAATATCAAAACATGGCTATATGTTTTTATATATATATATATATATACATATATATATATATTTTAAGTGAATGGACCCTAGGTTAAGAACTCTTTCTCTAAGAGCATTCAATTTGGACCCATAAGATCCATATTCAAATCTCAACTCTAGATTTTGTATCCATGGGACCATAAGCCAGTCAATCCCTTTCCTTTTCTGGGCTTAAATTTCAATATAGAGTGAAGGGTATTGAATCTAAAGTCCCTTCCATCACTCTGATCCTTCTAACTAAAAAAGTTTTGAAAGGCAGTATAGTCTAATAGTAAAAGACTCATAGATTTAGAAGTGGGAGGGACCTCATAGATCCTGGTCTATACCCCTCATTTTGCAGGAAAAGATAAGGCCCTTAAATAGGCACCGATTTGGCCAGAGTACACAAGCAGAGTGTGGCAAGGCCAAGATTTGAATACAGGTGCCCCTGACTTCACATCCAATATATCTTCTTCCACTTCGCCAACAACTAAGCATCAGTCCTGTGATTTTTAGGAAACTCCCTTTGTTTAATAATCCCTCAATTTCCCCATGTCAAATTCCCCTGATCCTTTTATTTTTTGAGGCAATGAGTGATTTTCCCAGAATCTGAGGTCACATTTGAACTCAGATCCTCCTGACAGTTTCGGTGCCCTACCCACTGTGCCACCTAATTGCCTCTCTGTGACCCTTTTTTAGGGAAAGGAACGTTTCTTCACAAGGCACTCAAAGATATAACCAGGGATAATAAGGACAAAGTAAACAAGTCATTGGAAGTTTGTTTTAGCGGCTGTTTTTGCCTCCTCTTATGCACTGCAACATTCTAGGAGTAGCTAAGGAGCAGGCTAAATCACCTGGTGCTGTCACTTTCCCTCCTTATTGCAGAGCACCCAGATTTAATGGGTCTTGGCTGCAGAGAAGCAAGGATATGCCCTGGCTGAAGGTGCAGTCAGAGGAATGGAGAGAAGACAAAACAGTAATAGAACCACATGCATATGCCTCCCAAAGAACCTAAGCATTATACTACCCTACCCAAAAAGGGGAAACAGACATGGAACCCTTCCCTGGTCCCAATTCGGAGAGCAGATTATCCTCAGTCTCTCTTACACACTAACCAAAATTGTAAATTGAGATAAGTAAAAATCAAGATGTAGTGTGAAAATTTCCCTGTATTCCCCAAAACTGAGCTCTCCCTCCCCAGCCTCCTGGAGAGAATGAAGCCAACCAATGAAGTATGTGATAACAGCATTACCTCATCAGTACAGCATCCCATTGGCTGAACTATTCTTAGTGAAGCAAGCATATCAGTCAGTTAACCCTTCCCTGAAAGAAATACTTGGGCATCCTTTCTTCAAGGACAAGCCCAACTCTCCAGCCCCTTGCAGTTGGGGGCTGCAGAGCATTTTTCATAAGAGGGAAAAGATGTAGAGAAAACCAGGAATACCTCTGATGCAGTCATCCCTTTCACAAAGAAAGCTTCTCCAATTAATTGTAAGGCCTTTGGACCAAAAATCCCTTGCAGCAGGTTAATAAATATGACTAGAGAAAGACCTGGTGAGGTGACAGGGGAAGTGGTAGAAGAGAGAAAGGAAAAGGCAAAACAGGTTTATTCTTTTTTTCAAAACCTATAGTGGAAATGACAGAACAAAACAGCCACTTTCCTACAAATTAGCAGTGGCTTTGTATGTTTCTTTCTAGAGACTGCTTTCATTTTTGTTGTTGGGGTCTTTTTTAACTTATCCTGAAATAACAACAGTTATTTCCAACAATGCCATGTTTATTTTTTTAAAAATCACTAGCCAAAAGATTTGGAGTTAATTTTTTTAAACCTATGAATGGTAGCTAATCAAAAATGCTAGTCTGTGACTTGAATACAAAAGGGTTTCTGTAACGAATGAACAAAGCATTCAATGAGCCTGTCCTCCTAGTATTGAAACTCCTTTTTTTGTTTCACTTAAGTCCAGAAGATTGTTTTAAATGTGCTTCAGAAAAAGAAACCATTTGCATTTGTGATTAAAGTCCAGAAAGAAAGCTTATCTCTGAAAACTTATTTGTTCCAGTCAGATGTGGTGATTTATTGCTTAATACATCCTTTTAACTGCCCTGATTGTGAGTGAGGGTCAGTTTCCAGCTCAAAGAACAAACCTTTGACTGCAGATATTTTCTTCATATCAGATTGTAATCAGATGTCCTACAAGCAAGCTTGAAAACTCCAGGAGATGTCTATTTTCTGCTAAGGATGTTAAAAACCATTTATACTTCACAGATCAATGAGCTGGTTTAGCTTTAACCCAAACCCAAAATATCATCTAATCTGTACCTAGAAATATTTATTGTGTCTTCCCGTCACCTTTTTCTAAGAAAAATCTCTCTCCAAAGCCCAGTAAATCAGATTTTGCAAAACAGAACTCCAACAAGAAATTGGAAAAAACTAAAACCTATTTCCATCTGGAGAGAGTGAATGGGTCTCTGATGTGGGGGGGAAACTCTGAAAAAGAGGTGAATAGTATAAGCTGTGGGAAGGCTGGCAGGGAAAAAGACCTAGGAAGCCACTCAACATAGACATGTTCCCCAGTACCCTTCCCCATGTTGGATTGGTTCCCATTTCAATTAACTTCAGCACAGTTCAGAGTCTGGGATCTAAGCCTGGCTAGGTTGTTCAGGATGATTAAGGATATTAAAGGCAAAGGCCCATTCATGAGAATGGCATTTCCCCACAGGACAGCCACTACCTTTTCTACATTTTGTGTAGATACTCTTATCTTTGTAAGGCCATAATAAATATCAACTGAGGATAAGAAAGAAGTCATGGCATAGTCATCTGTGCTCAAAGTGCATAATGTTTCAACCCAAATAACCCTTGAGTGAAATCTTGAAACAGAACATTAAAAGGACGCCATATCCTTCAAGTAGTTACTGTTTGCTATCTTCCTTGCCATCTAACCACTACCTGTCCTGAAGGGAGGAGGTAAAATCTGCCTGTTCTCTTTTCCTGAAACACGGTTTTGGAGAAGGTTCAAATTCAGTTTCTCTTCTATGAAATCACAACACTGTTCATTAGCAAGCATTATTCCTCTTGCCCAAGTTCCCAGTCCCTGACAAGCACTCTACTCCCATTTTATAGAATTAGAAGTGTAAATCCGAGGCAACTTATTGAGGAAGTCAATGAGGACATGGGCATCCTTCCTTCTTCAACTCTCCATTAATTGGCTCTTGAACAGATGCTGCCCAGAACAAACACTGAGAGAAGGCGAGGATAGGAGTGAAGAAGAAATAGAACAAATTATATTTCAGATCAATCAGTTGGAAGTAAACTGCCTGATTAATAAACATGATCTGTGATAGTAGCCTGTAGGAAATAGAACTTTTTCTTGAATGTAGACTGAGTGTATTTAAGAGATCTGATTAGATAAAATAGTGACAGCCTCTACAGGGGCAAAAACCCACATCTTAAGAATCTAAGGTCCTTGCACAGCTCTTTGTTGACAGGGACTTGGTTTTTCATTTTACTCTTTATTTCAGTAATCAAGGAAGACAGAGACAATGATGAATCAGTAACAACATTACAATTCTTGTTCCCATTCGTTCAATACTTTCTAAACTGCAAAAGTGACGTATTGTTCTGGGTGCAGGTATACATAGGGCAGATACAAAAATGAGTAAGACACAGTCCCTGCCCTCAATATGTTTACAGTCTAGTAGGGAAAATGACAGGATACACAGACAAATACACTATAAACTATGGTGTGTGAATGCATAGGGGAGAAGGATAAAAAGTGTCACAGTCTCAAATGAGATGCCATGTGATCCCTGAATCATTCTATATTGAGTAATGTGGAATCTAGCAGCAGTATTATTCAGCTGATTCCATGATAGGCCTTGGCTTTGGCTTAAGTTTCTGTTTACCAAGCTTCTCTTGGGTCCAGCTGCCCCCTCCCAAAGATAAGATAAACCCCATCCTTCCAATCACAAGTTCTTCCTAGCCCCCTGCCTCCTCTTGAAATGCCTAGCACAAGACTAACCCCATGACTGGGAACTCACAAGGGCTGTGCTGACATTCTTCTATTTGACCCTCTTTTAGAGTATAAACACTTCCATCTTTTTCCTCAATGACCCTAGCTCACTCAACATATGGGATGGAGGTTCCAACTACCAGCTTGTGTATTTCCCTCCATATTTGGGGGTGGGATGGGGCATGATCCCAAGAATCAATCAGGAGAGTAAACCATAGCTGATTGGTTTGTGGAGTCAAGACCTGGTTTATGTTTGCTTCCACTAGCCCAAGAGGCTGCCTAATAACATCTGCCCCTATATATCCTTCAAATAAACCTCAACTCATACCTTAACTATAAATTTCCTTTGTAGTTACTTTTTATACACCATAATTCAAGCCCACTTTGGTTTGTCCATTGGGCTAACTCACGTAGGTAAAAATTACTAAATTGCAACATATTCAATGCTTATTCCAAATTTTCTATAGCTGCCATGCTCGTAACATGAAAATGACCGGTCTGGTCTGTGGGAGAATTCCACAGAAACACATCCCTTCCTCCCAGATGATTGGACAAGGTTTACCAACAGCTTACTGACCACTCTGTTGCCCTAATAAGGATATTCTACAAGCACTGGATGAACTGTGCTAAATCGAAATGTTTGAAAAAAAATCAATTTACTATTGCTTCAACCTCCAGGAAACCTGTAAAAATGCATTTGCCGAGCCCCGTAGTGAAGGGCTTCAATCAGTGATCATCAGCCCCCATGTGAGGTCTGGCCTAGAATCCTGACCAATCCAAAACTGCGTCCATCTTAAGAATCAGAAGAACCGGAGTCTAGTCCTCAGCTGAGGACTGTCCCAAAAGAGGAAGTACAGCCCTGCTCCCAATCCTACAGGAGCATTATTTTCATTGTACTATTGTAGCCCATCTTGGCAATACTAATAGCCATTTCCACAACAAGCATATTATTTATATGCCTTTCTGAGTCTCTAATACACACTTTTTTGTATTCAAAGGTAAGTCTATTCAGTACTTTCAGAAACCTAAATAAAAATTAATGAACAAAGACATTTCAGAAGAAGTGGGAAAAGAGAAGAGGAAAAGGAAAAATAGAAGAAGTGTTGAAAAGGAGATATTGTTTGAGTTCAGCCTTGGAAAGGCAAGACAAGATGGTAACAGATGGAGGGATGCAGGGGAGATGGCATTTCCAACACACACACATACACACCCCTCTAAGATGTTGTTCTAGCCCCCATTAACAGGGCCACTTTCAGAGTTTCTTGCCAGAAATTACTAGCTTGTGAGTTGGAAGAGAAATCTATTTTCAAACAAAGTGTGTGCTTCTCAATAAAGATAGCCTAGATAAGACTTGTTTTGACAGCCAAATGAGATAATAAATAAGAAAAAAAATTGTAAAAAAAAAAAACGCAATAAAGTGCTATATAAACGTAAGGTAGTATTATGTTCATTTGAAACTAGCAGATAAAAGGTCTTTGTTATAATAGTCAAGTGATCAGCACATACTATCCCAATACAAGGTTTGTGAGGAGGTTTCTTTACACATTCCTTCAATCAGTAAGCATTGTTAATGTTTCTGGACACGTGAAAGACAAAAACTAAATAGTTCAAGCTCTCAAAGAGATGATATTCTTCTTTTTTAAGTTCTTTATAGCAGCTGGGTTTTTTTCTTTTCTCTTTGTATCGCTAACACATTATTGGATTGGGGTTCAGTAGCTGATGATAGGAAGTTTGATACTTCTATCCTCCAGGACATCTACATCTCTATATTCCACTATTCATTCATTCACTCATTCATGTATTCAACATAGACTGTGGGCCAGACACTGTGCCCTATCATTTCTGAGGATACAAAGACATAAGGGAAGTTTCTTCCTTCTAGGAGTTCACATTTTATTAGAGAGAACATGCATGCTGAAAATAAGCACAAAATCTAGGAAAGCAGTCATTTCTAGGAGTGAAAAATTAGCAGCCAGGACGGGAGGAGATCAGGATAAACTTCCTTTGGAGGGGGCACTGAAGGTGAGTTTTGAAGCTGGGCTTCTCCAAAGTAGAGATGAAAATAATATCCTAATTTGGATATGCAAAGGCAGAGAGATGGAATGCCATGTACAGGGAACAGCAAGTAGGCCAGTTGGACTGAACCACAGAGTCTACAAAGGAAAGTAATGTCATGTAACCTGGAAAAGAAGATTGGAGTCATATTCCAAAGGGCTTTGTGTGTGTCCTTCATTTTCCAAGAGGACCATGGCATCAGGGAAATGATGACATAGCTTACAGTTGACTTTGATTTGAGGGAGGCAGGGCTGTGCAAGGTCATCAGACTCAGTTTCTCCTCAAGAGCCATCTGGATCCAATCACCTGATGTTGATCAGGATGACTGGAAATGACCCAGGGTGCAATGGGAGATCCTGGCCCTTTTAGGCTAAGGCCTTTTCAGGTACTCACTTCAAGTGAAGTAACACCCATGAAGTGAATAGTTCTCTTTAAGAAGTGAGTCAAGAATAGGTGCGCAGTGAATAGAGCACTGGCCCTGAAGCCAGGAGGACCTGAGTTCAAATCCAGCCTCTGACACTTAACACAAAAACTATCTGTGTGACCTTGGGCACTTAGCCACAACTGCCCTCCAAAAAGCAAAAAAAAAAGAAGTGAGTCAAAGGAGGACCCCTTTAATCAGGAAAAATAAAAAACATAAAGCTGGGAGGGGAACACCCTCAGGTTAAACAGTTAAAATGCAGCCATTAAGTGGAGCTTGGGCAGGGACCTATTGACTGAATTACCTTGATAGTCAGTCCTGCAATTAGAAAGAAGGGGAACAGATGCAAGACACTGTCTAGGCAGAACCGGTAAGATTTGGCCACTGATATGACATAAGGGAAGAATCAAGAATCTGAAACTTGGAGGACTAGAAAGATGAATCAACAGAAATAGGGAAGTCATTGCAATGGAATACTATTGGACTATAAGAAATGACAATCTGTATGGTTTCAGAAAAACCTGGAAAGACTTACATGAACTGATGCAAAGTGAAGTGAGCAGAACTAGTAAAATACTGTACACAGTAAAAGCAATATTAAATGATGATCAACTACAAATAACTTAGTTATTTCCAGTAATACAATGATCCAAGACCAATTCCAAAGGACAATGAAAAATTCTGTCTATCTCCAAATAAATAACTGATGGAACATGAATATAGATCAAAGCATATTTTTTTTAACTTTACTTTTCTTGCTTTTGGGGGGGAGGCCTGTGCTTTCTTTTACAATATGGCTAATATGGAACTGTTTTGCATGACTACACATATATAATCTATATCAAATTGCATGCCTTCTCTAGGAGGGTGAAAGGAAAGGAATTTGGAAGCCAAATTTTTAAAAAAGTGAATGTTAAAAAATTGTTTTTCCATGAAACTGAAAACCTTTTTTTAATTTAATAAAAAAAAGAAACAGAGAAGTCAGGAGAAGCAAAAGTTTTGGGTGGGGGGAGAGAGTTAAGTTCTGTTTGGGACATATATTGAATTTGAGATATCTATGGAGTGCTTCTCCAGTTAGTGATTTAGGCTCAGTGTATAGGACAGACTGGGACTGAATATATAGATTTGGGAATCATCTACTTAGAGATGATAGTTAGACTCATGGGACCTGATGAGATCACTAAGAAAGGGAGTAATAATGAAACTTCTTGTCACACTGTGGTCCTGAGACACACAAATTAAGGATACTTAAATGACACAATGTGATGAAACAGATACCAAAACTGAAGCCCCTTTGATGTAATCCATAAAATCCTTATTTAACCATAGCACAGTAGAACACAGAACATGCATTTAATCAGAGGTTTCAATGATGACAGGCAATTGTCACAAAAATATACAAATCAACTTTAGTGAATTTGACAGGCAAGAAGAGGAAATTCACTTAGAGACATTCTGTGTGACAAAACCAAAGGACTGAAAGGAAAATGAAAACACCTTTTCAAAAATCTGTGGGATTTTTGTCAACATTAAAAGTGACAAGATTTTCAGGGCTTCATTTCCAAAGAAAGATCTGGGGAAGGAGCTATGTTTGCTCATTCTTTAACAGGAGAACCAATGATTAACTCATCATGCAAAAAACAGAAGCTCCACATCGATTTTATTTATGGATGCCCTTTCCTCATATCAGTCTTTGGTTAAAGTAAGAGCATAAACAGCTATTAGAGAATCTTTTGACTTTGCCTCTTCTTGAGCCAGTCCACTTTGTCCAGACCATCAGACCTTCCTTGTCATTAAAAAAAAAATTGTATTTTTTGGTAACTCACTATTTCTGGGAAATAGAGGTCTGCTCTATCAAAAAGAAGAAAAGGAGGATTATGGGAAGAGCTTTCTTCACCAGGAAGTTAAATGTAAGCATTTTTAATAACTAAACAGAAAAGCATAGTAACTATGACCCAGGCAAAGGCAGCTGACTCTTAGAAGAGACAGCATGAATTTTGAATCTGTCTACATTAAATCTTATGTCTACTTATTTAGTATTTTTAAAGTAATTTTCAAAACAAAACCTTATTTAGGAAAAAAAAAGGATGTTGCAGAGAGTCAAAAAGGTTGAAAAATACAAAAAGGCCATTAGATTTGGCAATTAAGAAATCTTCAGTAACCTTGGAAAGGGCCGTTTCAGTTAAATGATGAGGGAAGCCAGATTACAAGGACAAAAGGAGAGGAAGTTAAGACTAGAGGCACAGGAAATTATCTTTTCCAAGTATTTTTTCTGTGAAAGAGAAGAGAGATAGAGGATGATAGCTTTTAGGGATGGAAAGATTAAATGCAGGCATCTGTTTTTCAGGATGGGCAAGTCACTTAACCTCAATTGCCCTGCCTTCCCACCCTCTGAGGGGAGAGAATGGGGGAGATCTAGGAATGTTTGTAAGCAGTAAGGAAGTAGGACAAACTGAAAATTAGTGAGAGAGACAGAGACAGACACAAGGACACAAACACAGAAAAAGGACGGTCAATGGAACAGCCCTTAGAAACACAGAATCAAGGATACAAGTATAGTGATCATTGAAGAGAGTTGGGAATGATATTGGGGTGATTTGAAGGAAGAGTTGGGAAGAATTGGCAACTTGTGAAGGATATCTTTGATTATCCCAATTAGGCATAAGGGGAGATCTACTGAGAGAGAGTAGGAAGAGGCTTAGAAAGGGATGAAAGGACAGGGAAAGGAAGGATTCAAGAATAAATAATAGTGTAAAGATGAAATGGCTAGGTACTGAGCCAAGATTCTAAAGGGAAGAAAGGGAGGCCAGAGCAGGGGTGAAAGCCTAGGAAAGCAGGGAAGGGTGTAGTAACTGGAGATTGTGGGGAAGATGAAGAATATATTTAAGAGAGCTGAGAAATAGAAAAGATAAAAGGGTAGGAAGTTCCAGGAGAAAAAAAAACTCAGCTTACTATCTTTTTTCCTAAACCATATTCCTCTTTATAAATTCACTCTGAAGTACTAGCATTTTCTCAGGCTTTGAAGTTCTAGCAACCTTGGCATGATCTTTAACATTTTATTTTCCCTTTTTTTCTTTAGTTTTATTTTTTTCCCCAATTACATTTAACATATCTTTTTTCCAACATGTCTTATATCCAATTAGTTACTAAGTTCTGTCCATTCTACCTCCACAATATCACGCCTATGCATCCCCCTCTTCTCTCTTTCCACTGCCACCATTTTGGTAAGGCCCTTATTACCACCTCTCTAGACTCCTGAGACCTTTTTTCCACACTCCTTTTCTGCCTCCATCATTCATACTATTGCCATATCTCATACTATATGTAGAGGTGGTCTTGTCACTCTTCAGCTCAAAAATGTTCAATAGTTCCTTACTATCAAATGAATTCAAGTTTCTTTGCTTAGCACTCACAATCCTTCACACAATGGCCTTATTTTTATCTAATATTACTCCCCTGCACAAACTCTGTGCCTAAGCCAAACTTGTCTACCTGCAGTCCCTTCCAGCTAAGCCTAATTTTCCCTTCTTTCTACAGGACATTGCATCTCCCATCTCCACGCCTTTGAACAGGTCATCACTCACTCTTAGATACCATTTCTGCCTTTTGAAATCCCTCGCTTCCTTCAAAGCTTAGTTCAACTGTATGTCCATACAAAACATTTCCTAATTTTAATAACCTTTCCTCCCACCCCTATATTACTTTATATTTGTTTTATATAGTTATCAGTGTATATGTTGTATCAACAAATAGAATATTGGTTCTTTGAGACAGAGACCATTTTCTTTTTGTCCTCATATCCCTGACACTTGGCATAATGAATAGGAAGACTTGTATTAAATTGACTATTCTCTGTTCCCCTAACACTTTTTGTGTTTCCCACCTCCAAGCCTTTTCTTACCGTTTTCCCCATTCTCCTTTCCTGTCCAATTTTTACTTTAAAGCTCAGCTCAGATGCCATTGTCCCTAATTGCTGCTGGTAACAACCTTCCCCCTCAGACCTCACTTGATGTTTTGATTTGTTAACTCTTTGATGTACTTACCAGGTTATAATAATCGATTTGTGTTCTATCCCTCTAGTAAACCACACAGACTACACCATATCAAAACTTTATACTATACCTTCCCTAATTAAATAGTGCTCCGCCCATGGCAGACAATTTAACAGATATTTACTAAAAAAGCGGAACTGGAGAAACACCCAATTCCCTTACCTCTTTGCCTAGAAGTTTAAAGTGAACTGAACTGTGATTTCCCTCAAATGAAATGGGTTTACCACTTCTCAAACTAGGGAGGCAGAAAGTTTATCACTTCTCCAATCCTTAGGCAGAAACCTGGGAACTAGAGCCACCTGGAGGGTTCTTTCCCCCTGCAACACTCAGCTCAAATCACAGAGGAACTTTTGATATCAGTCATTACATGATCTCTTCACTCTATTCTCAATGGGGGACATTCCAAGTTCACTTACCTCATTCCCATATGGTCGAGCAGTCTGACCTCAATTCCACATCAGCACTCTAAATTCTTGGTGGGATAACCTTGATATCAAATAATAAAGCCCACAATAGAATACCCACACCACTTGGCTTCACCTGGATCTCAGGTGTGTTGTCTCCTACTAAAAGCACATCCTCCTTCAGAATTCAAGCACTTGCTGCTAGACTCTAACCTTCTAATCAGTGAGGTTAATCTAGACTTTGACCTAGCCCTGCTTCCTACCTTTCTTTCAAACCTGTCCAGAAAAGACAGAAACTTCTTCTGAAATAATCCGCCCTAGCTTTCCACTAAGGCCACACCTCCCACTTTGTTAAACACTAAGAAGCCAGATGGCATGTTAAGCACACTCGAGCACACACACACACACACACACACACACACACACACACCTTACCCTAGAGGCCTCACTAACAATATATATATTTAAAAGAGGTGTCTTTTAGGAATGTCTTTAGGAAAATCCTAATGGACTGCCAAAGCCAGTTCTTAAAGAGAAGAAACAGCTTTAGCCCCCTGCCTCTGCCTCACTGGGAGGGTTTCCTTCCTTTTCCCTGGTACAGTTGCAGCAGGAGTAACTTCCACTTGGCTAGTACTCTAGTACTTTATATATATTATAGATAATATATCCCCCCTATATAAAGTAAACTCTTTATTAGCAGGGAATATTTCTTTCTGTCTCCATATTCCTAGGTGCTTTATAATCCACTTATTGATTAATTTATCCATTGCTACCTTCTTCATCTTCTTCCTTTTTTTTTCTCAGACCTCTGAAAAAGCAGACTTTAGGGTGAGGAGGGAAGGTCAAAGGACTAGACATTTGGCAAGTCTTTATTCAAGAAGGCAAATTATCCCAGATTGAAGAGAAAGTGAGTTTGTTGACTTTTGTGCCTATAGTTCCTCAGAAGGATACAACTGCTGAAAAGAGTTGGGTCCCTGCTTGATGTCATTTCTGGGGCATAATAGTATCTATTCATCTGTTTCTGTAGGCATGTGTCTGAGCATGTAGGCAACCCTGTCCAGATTCTATGAAGACTATTTTTGTACTTTACCAAGAATGAGGCAGAGGGGAAGGTAAAAGTCCATGCTGATAAAGTTTAAGGAAGGGTAGGAAGTTTTAACTGATTAAATTTAGGAAAGCTGGAACTTGGAGAAAGAGGCTAAACAGAAGTAGGTGACTCTGGGTGAGTGAGAGAGAAGGAACCAGAACCTGTGACCCTGTCTCATCTCCTCTGACCTCCCATAACAGCCTCCTGGGACTCAGAAGCCACAGGTTCTAGTCTTAGATTTAATCAGTTCTATCATAGACTGACCTCAGGTAAGTCACTCTCTAAGCCTCAATTTCCTCATCCACAGAAAACTAGGATGTCTATCTCACAGGACTGCACAAGTGACATAATGAAAGGTAGGTCAGAATGTCATGAAATCCAAATGCCCTTACTAGACTCTCTCCTGGATCCAAGACCCTGGTCCCATGTGGTATGTGTAGTAGACATATTTAGAAGCAGAGGTCCTGGTTTGAGAATCCCTATTCTATTAATGATTTCCTTCATCTTTCTGGGCCAAAGTTTTCTCATCTGTAAAAATGAAGGTTTTTAAATTTATGACTGCTAAATTACTTCCAGTTCTAAATCTAATAACCTATGGCAGGGGTGAGGAACCTGCAGCCTGGAGGCCACATGTGGCCCTCTGGGTCCTCAAGTGCCACCCTTTGACTGAATCCAAACTTCAAAGAACAAATGCCCTTAATAAAGGGATTTGTTCTGTAAAACTTGGAGTCATTCAAAAAGCTACACCCAAGGACCTAGAAGGCCACAAATGGTCTCAAAGCTGCAGGTTCCCCACCCCTGAACTAATCTCTAATCTCATGCAGACCCTTCTGCATTTTCCCCAACCCAGAAAGACTAAATACCTCCCTTCTTTAGAGGTACACAAATAAGGAGGTGATGTTTCAACCCTAAAGGCACATATTTTGCTCTCTCTCAAAGTTCTTTCTAGATCTAATTGTTGATTAGTTAGTCAGTCAGATGGAATTCTAGTCCCTTCTCACTGGGGATTAGGATAGGACCACACTCTAAAATGTTTTTTCTGCTGGCAGAATTTTAGTGGCTGTCCATCTCTTTCCAGATTGTTATATAGGATGATCTCATTTGATCTTGCACCTAGGACCATAGGACTGAAGGCTGGAAAGAATTTTAGAGCTCCTTTAATCTAACTCCTTCATTTTAAAGTTAAGAAAATTGAGGCCCAGGGAGTTGAAGTTCAATTCACAGCTACCCCAACCTCATGGAGACTGGATCTGATCTTGAGGTCTGACCTAAAAGGGTCATTTTCTTCCTTTTTGACTCATTATGTACTCACTCTAGAGTTTACTCTGAGACAAGCTCCAAAATAAAGCTTACACAAAATTTGTGTCTAGGCTTCCTTAAATATGGTTGAAAAAGTTCCCAGCTCCCATACAAGTACTCAAAATAATAGATGCAAATCAGGTGTGGGACAGTTATTTTTTCACCCTACAGAAAAAGCAGAAGATGCAAAGGATTTACAGAAGCCCATAAGCATATACAGAAAATACATAAGGCATTCAAATACTCCATAAACTCCCCCTGGAAGGGAATGAAACTTGGACTTGTAATTGAGATACACCTTTGGCATTCTTGGGAGTCCTTCTTTCCAACAAAATCCTAAACTGTCTCTCCACCCCCCTCCTCCTTCCCTATTCCCCCCTGTTCCTAGTACCACAATGTGGTTTAGATACTTCTCAGAGGGTAAACAAAATGTTTCAGTTGCTCAATATGAACTTCCCTTCCCATCAGGCCTTCACTGTTTGAATTACTCATTGAAATGGCAAAGATTGGCAAAGTTCCCAAGTGACAATTACTCTTTACTTTCCTTCCAGCTTCTAAGACCATATAGGTAATTCTTTTCTTTCACCAAGGCAAAAATCCCAGGAAATCTCTCTTTCTCTCTAAAAGATCCAATCCCTAAACTGTTGAATTTGGGAACTCTAGAACTTTTGGAGTTACCCATAAGGCTGTCTGTGCAGGAAGTTTGGTAAACTCTTCAAACTGATCAAGACTCTACTGAACAACTCCCACTTATGTCAACAACCAGTTAGTATCTTTATGTACAAGGTGGTAGGCAGTCAGAAAGACAAAACTCAAACATTCTCTGGCCTGATTACATACTACTGCAGGAATGCAAGTGCACACAGATAAGTAAATGCAAGATTACTTGAGAAAAGAGAGAACACTAAGGAGGATGGGAGGGGGTTGGTCATGCAAAATTTCAAGGACAAGGGGACATTTCAACTAGGCCTTGAAAGAAGAAAGGTAGCAGAGCTACAGTTCAAACCCAGGGGATCTGACTCCAAATATAGTAGTCTTTCCAATTCAGTTCAAATAAATAGATGAGCATTATTCTGCATTTCTTTCTTCCTTTAAGCCTTATTAGCATCTTGAACATAGTATGGTGGTGCACCAATTACTTGGGGCAAAATAAAATAATTATATTTACTCATGTACAATAAAACTTACAACTTTTTACATTAAATATATATCATGTTCAAAAGCAAAACTGATAACTGTTGAAGGGATTGTGCTTTCAATTTTTTAATTTAGGAAGGAGTTTGGGAGAAGTGGAGCTATTGTCAAAAGAAAGAAGAAAAGAAACAAAAGAATATCATTTAAACTTTTTTTAACGTACAGAAGAAAACAAAAGGAAACAGGCAAGCAGGACATAAGCAATAATAATAAAATAATAAAAGCAATTTATTGACTTATACACTTTTTAAAAAGAAAGCTATATATGATGGAGTCTTATGATTTGACATCTAATACTGGTTTTTGTTTTGGGTTTTTTTTGCTTTTTGGAGGAGGGAAGAAGGCAGGGCAACTGGGGTTAAGTGACTTGCCCAAGGTCACACAGCTAGTAAGTGTTAAGTGAGGCCGGATTTGAACTCAGGTCCTCCTGACTCCAGGGCTGGTGCTGGTGCTCTATTCACTGCCCCACCTAGCCGCCCCAATGCTTTCTGTATTTGTGTGTGTGTGTGTTTTTCCCATGGGTCTGTTCCTTCTTTCACAACATGATTAATATGGTAACATGTTTTACATGACTAGACGTGTAAAACCCATATCAAATTGCTTATTGTCTCAGGGAAGGAAGTAGGGAGGGAGGTAGAAAATTTGGACCTCAAAAAAATTTTAAATGAATGCTAAAAATTGTCTTTAACATGTAACTGGGGAAAAAATATTTTTAAAAATTACATGAGTTCTTAGGCCAGTGAAACATATTTATTACCATCTCACATAAATTTCTTAATTTTCTGTGCCATGTAGCATAATTCAAGGTCATGTTTTAAAATTCCACTGGGGAATTTCTACAATTTTGGAATAATTCTGTTTCTTAGTCTATCAGCATATTTATCATAATTCATAAATCCTTCAGTAAAGATAAGATTTCTAGGCCCATTGGAAGATTAAAAGTCCCCAAAACATTTTTAGGGGAATATTTTACAGTCTGATGGAGATGCTCAGATCTCGAAGGCTTACAAAAGCTCTTCTCAGCAAAGAACTTGACAAAGCTTTTGGTATTGCCTTGAATAAAAAAGTGAGTTTCATTGACAGAATTAACTATTCTCCCTTTTTCAGTGCTCTGCTCTCTATATTGTTTTGCCCATGACAGGTTTTTTTCCTCATAGCAATAGTTAGAAGTTGTAGTAGAATGTGTGTGTGTGTGTGTGTGTGTGTGTGTGTGTTTAGCTGACCTTTGGGGTCTCGAGCACCCCTAACCCTATACCCCATCATTTTATGGTGACCCTCATCACCAGCACTACTTAACTCTTAACTACCGGTGCCAAGCTGGAGAACTGAGGAACAGAAGGGGTGAAACAGGCCACTAAGTGTGTATGTGGGGGTGGGGGGGAAGAGGTGGTTTCTGTGCAGCATTCCACCAAACCAGAGGAAAAGATCACAGCCTCCAGAGGGGGTCAATTCTGACCACACAAAAGTCAGTTAGGGCAGAGACCTAGGCTGGTGAACCATGAATTGCCCAGCATGGGAGAAGCCTGAGACATTCTGAGATAGAGTCCCTAAGGAAACTATAATCAGAGGGCAGGAAGTTAGGAAGTGAGTGTCAAGGAAAATAAGAGGGAAAAAGAATAAAATCACCAAGGATTCCAGGAAGAAGAAAACTCAGGCCTTCTGATAAGGTGCAGGCTCTGGGAACCCCCTTGAACTCTGATTGAATAGTCCCATTTGATGAGGCATTTGCATGAGGCCATAAGCCTTTCATTTTGTCTCTGCCCAAATCTTTGTTACTAGTTTGGTCCTCCATCGTCCATCTACTTCTCACCCTTGAGCCTATCAAAATATCTATACCCATATCAGCTATTATCTAACCTCATTAACTCCTTCTGAAGACCTTCCCTGAACTCCTCCTCTAGATCACCCCTAGATTCCTCCCACAAGATAAGACCCCATCTCTCACCATGTGGTGTGAGAGCACCATAGAAATGGGACAATTGGGGTTAAGTTGCAGTATCTGGCTTTCCCATCCCCAACCTCAACTCTCCCTGGGGAAGTGAGCAGACTGCCAGGTCTGCCACCCCCCTCAATGGATCTCTGACCTTACCCCATCAGCTTCTGGGTCAGGGAGACTTGGCACCAGCAGGAATTTTGAGGTATGTACTGACCAATCACTGTTTCTGGCCTCTGCAAGTTTCTGCTTACATCACACCTAACTGTTACTATTGGCTGAGTGGCATCCCTTTAAAAGCTGAGGCTTTACCTGAGATCTCTGCTTTACTACCTGGATGGTGGGGTGGTACTTCAGCCCTCCATGTGGCCTGATCAGCCAACATGGTGTATAATAAAGGGTCCAATTCTAAATTGTTACATAGGTCTTGCTCGAGTTTTCTGGGTACAACAAAGTAACTTGCCCAAGGTCACAGGGCTAGTTTTTGTGTTAAGTGTGGGAGGCCGAATTTAAACTCAGGTCCTCCTGACTCCAGGGCATGTAGCTCCCCCCCTACAACCACATTCTAAAATGCTTCAAATCATTAATAAGAAAAATGCAAAATCATAACAACCCTGAAGTTTCATCTCACACCCTGCAAATTGGCAAAAATGACCAAAAAATTAGCAATAATTTGTTGGACACTACTACACTTTGCCCTTCCCTTCATTGATTTGTAAAGCAGACAACTCAACCTTCCCTTTCCTTCATTGATTTGTAAAGCAGGCAACTCAACCTTCCCTTTCTTTCATTGATTTGTAAAGCAAAGAACTCCATCTTCCTCTCCCTTGATTGATCTGTAAACAGGAAGGACCCCCATCCCTTGCTTTCCCTTGATTGATCTGTGGGCAGGAGTCCCAGCCTAGGGTTTCTCGCTGGTGGGAAATTCAAATGTATACTGACCAATCACTGATTGTAGTTTCAAATGTACACTGACCAATCACTGTAGTTTCAACTTACATCACTGTAATTTCAGCTTACATAACCTGGCTATGGAACCTCTATAAAACTGGCACAATGTCTGTGCCAAAGCACTGTCTGATTTGGGTGACCATGTACCCCAACAGTCCCACGGCAATAAAATCCACTTTTTAAATTTAATGTTGGGGATCTTCTGTCTCGCATTTATTGGGGTACAACAAATGAAGGTTGGAGTGGAATGTAGAAAGATAGACACACTAGTCCATTGTTGGTGGAACTATGAATTAGTGCAACATTTTGGAAAATGAGTTGGAATTATGCACATAAAGTGACTAAAATGTCAATTCCCTTTCAACCAGAGGCTCCATTACTGAGCTTATACTCTAATGAAGCCATGGATAAGAAAAAAAAAGTCCCTGTACACTCCAAAATATTTACAGCAGAATTTTTTGTGATGGCAAAGAATTGGAAAGAAATAGATGCCCATAAACTAGAAAATGGTTGTACAAGTATAGATGAATGTAATGGAATAGTACATTATATTTGTATAATGTAATGATACAAATTATACTGTGTTATAAGGAATGATGTGTGTGATGAAGAAGCATAAAGAGAATCTATTTGAGCTGATATAGAGTGAAGTAAGCAGAGTCAAGAAAACAACATACATAGTAACTACCAAGATGTAAATGGGAAAAGGGACACACTAAAAAAATCAAAAGTAAATGTAATAAAATTACAAAGATCAAACAGTATTCAAATGAAGAAAAATGAGAAGCCACCCCCAACCTGGCCCTTTTGGATGTGGGAGGTCCACAGGTGTTACACATTGTACATGTTTTTGGACTTTATCGATATCGGTCAGTTGTGCTGATATTTTTTCCTCTCTAAAAAAATACATATTTGATGAATATATATGTAGAGGCTCTACCAGATTGCACACTGTCTTCAGGAGGGGGGAGAAAATTTAGAACTCGAAATATCTTATGGAAGTAAATGTTGGAAACTAAAAATAAATAAATAAATTTAGGGGAAATACATATTTGTCTATTTGTCTCATGGAATGGCTCTCTGGGAGGAATAACCATAGTAATGGAAGAAACAGAAACTCTCAATGAAAAGTTCACCAGCAGATGAATCTGGCAAAGTAACATCAAAACAGACAGAACAAATACTGGCACCACGGTCATGCTTCTTCCCGGTTCAGTCCTCAGTTCTCATTTCTCTCTTTCCAGCAGTAGCAGCAGCCTCCAGATGCTGGCTCCCATAAGTTCTGACCTTTTTCTGCTTGGGCCTTCTTTCTTCTTGGGCCTCTCTCTAAATCTAGGGTACCAGCTCCTCCCAGTTCAGCCCCCTCTCTCCAAGTCAACAAATCCATCCCACAAATGGGATTCATAAGCTCTGGGTTTTAGCACTTAACCCGAAAACCAAGCCAATACAAGGGAATCTTTAAATTCCATGACCATTACAATTCCATATTTCAAATCAGTTGTCAAATATTGCCGTATCTTTCATCACAACATCTCTGGTTTTCATCCCCTTCTCATTACTCACACAGTCTAATTTCAGTTCTTTGGACGATTGCAATAGTCTCCTAATTGGTTCCCCCACTCAAATCTGTTCTCCAGACAATTGACAAAGTGAGTTTTCTACAGGGGTGCCTGACCATGTCACTCCTACTGCTCAATAAATGTCAGTGGCTCTCTACAAAGTCATCTGGCATTTAAACCTCTTTATTCCTTGTTCAATGTTGTACCCCAATAAAAGCGAGACAGATCCCCAACATTAAATTTAAAAAGTGGATTTTATTGCCGCGGGACTGTTGGGGTACATGGTCACCCAAATCAGACAGTGCTTTGGCACAGACATTGTGCCAGTTTTATAGAGGTTCCATAGCCAGGTTATATAAGCTGAAATTACACTGATGTAAGCTGAAACGACAGTGATTGGTCAGTATACATTTGAAACTACAATCAGTGATTGGTCAGTATACATTTGAATTTCCCACCAGCGAGAAACCCTAGGCTGGGACTCCTGCCCACAGACCAATCAAGGGAAAGCAAGGAGTGGGGGTCCTGCCTGTTTACAGATCAATTAAGGGAGAGGAAGGTGGAGTTCTCTGCTTTACAAATCAATGAAGGGAAGGGCAAAGTGGAGTAGTGTCCAATACTCTTCCTATTTTTTTTTTTTTACTTTTCAGAGGGGGGAAGGTATGGCAATTGGGGTTAAGTGACTTGCCCAAGGTCACAGGACTGGTTTCTTGTTGTGTCTGAGGCTGGATTTGAACTCAGGTCCTCCTGACTCCAGGGCTAATGCTCTATTCACTACACCACCTAGCCTCCCCTCTTCCTATCTTTCCAGTCTCTAACACAGTTCCACCAACAGTGTACTAGTGTACCTGTTTTCCCATGATCCCACCAACATTTATAAATTTTTTCTTTTGTCATTTTTGCCAGTCTAAGAAGGTATGAAGTGAAATCTTCAAGTTGCTTTAACTTGAATTATTCTAAACCCCTGGTTTGGAATTTATTTTTATGATTGTCAGTAGCTTGGATTTCTTCCTGTGAAAACTGCCTATTCACATCCTTTGATCTTTTATCTAAAAGGGAATGACTATCTTATAAATTTGAATCAATTCCTTGTAAGTCTTGGATGTGAGACTTTTATCAGAGAAACTTGTTGCAAAGAAATTTTACCAGTTACCAGTTTCTCATCTAATTTCTTTTTTTTTTCCTTTTTGGAGGGGGGAAGGCAGGGCAACCGAGGTTAAGTGACTTGCCCAAGGTCACATGGTTAGTAAGTGTTTAGTGCCTGAGGCCAGATTTCAACTCAGGTCCTCCTGACTCCAGGGCTAATGCTCTATTCACTGCACCACCTAGCTGCCCCTCCCATCTAATTTCTACTTTAATAAGTTTGTTTGCACAAAAACTTTAAAATTTAGATCATAGAAATTTTGTCCATTTTATCTTGTATGATCCTCTCTATTACTCATTAAGTCATGAAATCTTCCCCTATCCACAGATCCTAAAGGTAGGTTCTTCCTCATTCCTCTAATTTGTTTGTGATATAATTTTTACTATATCCTTCCCTAAGTCACTGGGATTTGGTTATTAAACACTATGCTACTGCTTGCTTTCATACGTTGTTTACCTAAACTATTCTACTGACTGACGTCTGTTTTCTTTTAACCAATATCAAATTGTTTTAATGATTGATTTGTGGTACATTTTGAGATCTGGTACTGATAGATACCTTTCTATTCCTCTTTTTTCATTATTTCTCTTGAGATTCTTGGCTTTTTGTTCCTCCACAGGAATTTTGCTATTATTTTTGTACTTCTATAAAATATTCTTTTGGGAGTTTGACTGGTATAGCATTGAATAAGTAAATTTAGGTAAAATATTTTTATTTTATTAACTCAATCTATCCATGAACAATTAATATTTCTTCTATTATCTAGATCTGCCTTTAGTTCTGCAAAGAATGCTTCATATGGCAGATTCTTAGTAGATAGAGTTCCAATTATTTTATAGCTTCTGCAGCTTTTTTAAAAATAGAATTTCTCTTTCTTGGTCTTCTTCTTGGATTTTGTTCATTTTCAGCCTAGGAATACTGATGACTTGTGTGGATTTGTCCTATATCCTATAATTTTGCTCAAATTGTTAATTATTTCAATTAATTTTTAGTTGACTAGAGTTCTCTAAGTAAACCATCATATTATCTGCAGAAAGCAATCATTTTGTTTCTTCTTTACCTATGCTTATTCCCTCAATTTCTTTTTCTTTAATTTTTTTTTTTTTTTGGAGTGAGGAAGGCAAGGAAATTGGGGTTAAGTGACTTGTCCAAGATCACACAGCTAGTAAGTATGTCAAGTGTCTGAACTGAATTTGAACTCAGGTCCTCCTGACTTCAGGGACGGCTCTCTATTCACTAGTTGCTCCTCAATTTTTTTTTTGTCAAACCAACCCTGAGGTTTCACTTCACATCCTACAAATTGGCAAAAATGGAAAAAATTGGGAATAGTCGATGTTAAAGGGATTGTGGGAAGTTAAGCACCTTAATGCATTGTTAATAGAGTTGTGAATCAAGCAATTTGGAATTACACTAATAAAGTGACTAAAATGTCTATACTTTTTGGCTCAGAGGTTCCACTACCAGGCAAATACCCTGAAGAGGTTGCTGATACAAGAAAGTCCCCAAATACACCCAAATATTTATAGCAGCATTTTTCATGGTATCAAAGAACTGGAAACAAAGTAGATGCCCATAGGGTACATGGATGTAATAGAATGTAACTCTGCTGTAAGAAGTGAAAAATATGAGAGATTATAGGAAAACGGTGACATACTAGGAAGCCAGAGGACCAGAGAACCCCCTAAAGGTTTTCCATCAGGGTTTAGAGATACACTACTCTACTTGGTGATAGAAAGCATCACCTCTAGAATTCCCTACCCAACTCAGGAATTCACAGAGGGACCCCCAGATTCCTGCAGAGATCTTGGGATGGACAAGCTGTAGGGTTGAGAATGGTATTTAGAGAAGGAGAATGCCCCTAGAGCCGTCAGAGTAATTACAGTACTCCCTGACTGAGCTCAGTAGCTCCCAAGCCCAGTTAGTCAAGCCACAGGGACTCCAGGGACCACCCACAGAAAGGAAATTGTAAAAAAGCTATAGAGGATGTCTCACCTAAAAGAAATAAAATAGATACACAGATTGACCCAAAAGTCTTGAGGCTTGTTAAGTTATTAAAGTTTAAATTTCACTTAAACCTCAATTCAAGAGCTGAATGCCCAGAAAGTTAGAATGATACAGTATAAGAAATATCAAAACAAAAACAATAAAGTAAAAAGTACCTTCTACAGAATCTTGAAGCCCCGCATTTGCTCATCTGCATATTTTAAAGATGGAGAGCAATGTTTAAAAGGTGAAGTGGCCACTGACTAAATAAATAATGCCAACCTAGCCCAGGGTTTTTAGAGTAACTCCGGATCACAAGCTGTCTTTGAGGCAACTACATATGCCTAACCAGGTAGAGCAGCTCCCCAGCTGTTCACAACTGATCAGGCTGCCTAAGAGATGAGGTTCATGATTAAAAATCAGCCAAAAGATTAATTCAAACATTCTGAAAAGAAATTCAGAATTATATTTTAAAAGCACCTGAAATGCCTAGACCCTATGACCCAGAAATACTATTGCTTTTCATATATGCCAGGAGGGTCAAAGAAAGAAAGATGCAATGTAAACCTAAATATTCAATACAGTACTTTTCATGATAGCAAAGAGTAGAAACAAAGTAGATGCCCATTGACTGGAGAACAGCTAAACAAATTGTAGTACATGTGTATTACGACACCAACATTAGAAACAAACATGACAAAATCAGAGAAATAGGGAAGACTGGTATGAACTGATACAGTGTGAGGTAAGTAGAACCAGAAAAAAACAATATATACAATGATTACAAAAATATAAATAGAAAGAATAATAAAGTGTAACTGAATACTATAAAATTACAATTATCAAGCTAGGGCTTGAAGAAGCAGTGGAGAAAATCTACCTCCTTCCTTTCCATGGTAGATCTGACAGAACAGACATGGTATATTCATTGGTTGATTTTGTTGAATTACTTTCTTTTGTAATATTTTTTACAAGGGAAGGGTGGATCAGGCAGAAGAGGAAGACAGATAAATTTGAAATGAATGTGATATAAAAATAAAATCAAATTTAAAAATCATAACATAGTTGGGCCCTGAGAAATCCACACAAATTTTAGCAAGAGACCAGCACCAAGTCAGGCGAAAACTGGTAGCACAGTAGCTAGGTTTTGAGGAAATGAAAATAAACTGTAATTAGTCACTATGAACCATAGCAAGGGAAGAGAAACAGGCTGGTAGTCCAGCAAGCATGACTAGACAAATTTCAGGCCTAAGAACTGCTTTGTGGACTGTTCTTCAATTTTCCCCTTTCTCACATGTGATAGGATCACCATCAGCCCCACCCTCCCCTCCCCTCCATATCCCATAAAATGGGTTAAACTAGTTTTTCCCTGAAAAGTGACCAGACTTCCTCTGAAAGGTCCCCAGGACCAGATTGGCCCATAAAGCTAAGACTCAAGCTTCCCAATATCCTCTGGTCATATTGAGGTGGCATTCTGGTCCCCTTAAAGCATATAAAAAGGCCCACGTGTGAGTGAAGCCATCAGACTTGGCAGATATCCAACTAAGTTCTAGAATATCTTTGTTGAATACACTTTTCTATGCTATGGCTAAGTAAATCTCCTTTTGTTAATTGTTGAATGCTTCATGTCTTCCCGACAACAAACCTGAACAAGGTATTGACTTAAGTCAGTCTCTCCTCCTTCCCCACCCCTCCAAGTACTTGATCGTTGGGATGAGAAGGCATCATGGCTCACATGTTTGGAGTAGGGGAAAGATGCTACAAGTTCAGTAGGGTGATCAGATGACTAGATAGGGCATCATGGCACCCTGGGACAAGGGCACTGCTGGTGTATAGAGAAACCTCTCAATGGAACAGAGAGTTCCTACTATAAATCAGCTATCTCAGTGGGTCCTGCGGGAATGGAGGATCAAGAAAGTGCCAGATCCTGCATTCTACATGATTGCTGCTGATCATCATGAGACTAAAAAAGTGAACTGATCCAGTGCATTTAGCAACTGGAGACAGAGATCTTGCTTTTAAGGACGGTACCATGAATGAAAGCTGAGGAATAGCTAATGGAGCTTATAACAGCACAAATAAAAAGTTCTCTGCCGGTGGAGGTGGGAATCAATAGGCTGCAGCTCAGAGTATAGCCAGGAATAGACTGGTCTCCATCTAGTAATAAGGTCTCTCAGCAAAACCCAAAAGTTTTGCTGTATTTTTTTAAACAAAAATTTATTAAGAGCCTACTGTGTGTGAGGCGTTGTGCTCAATGCTTTACAAATATGGTTTCATTTGATCCTCAGAACAATCCTGGAGGTAGGTATTATTATCCCAATTTTACAGATGAGGAAACCAAGGCAGAGTTTAAGTGACTTGCCCACGGTCACTCAGTTAAGAAGTATCAGGGGTCAGATTTTAATTCAGGGCTATCCTAACTCCAAGTCTAGGGCTTTTGCCACTGCACTACTTACCTGCTTTGCATCTTACTGAGATCATAGCCATAAGAAGAATGAAAGCTGGAGCCACATGGAGACTTGGGAAGCCAGTGTAAGTAAGTCCCAAGCTAAACTCTCTGGGATGTGGGTGATTTCTTCCACAGAGGGAACTGGAGGTGAGTGGGTTTTTGACACCAAGAAACTGAATAAGTTGCAAGAGAAGTTCAAAGGGCAAACTGATGAGTCACTGGAGCAATGTCTGCTGAACATGAGGCCTAATGGAGCCAGTGTCGAGACTCTGCCTGTAGCAGAATTCCACAGGCTTGGGGAGCTCTCAGAGAACTGCTAGTTAAATCATTAACTATTCTGCATGGACATCATCCTTTGTTCCTTTTGAGATTGTTAATGGGGAGTTATATGTACCTGGCTCCATAAAGATAAATTTTCTTTGCAATCCACTCCTCAATAGAGATCTGCAAGGGAGAGTTTGAAGTCTCTAAAGGAAAGAGGTTTGATGTATTGGGTTTATGCTGCTCCTCCATTTATGACTTGTCCCATCCTATAATGAGGTCACCTCAGGGGCAATTAGATCCCCCCTTCTGGGTGGGACGCCACTGAAATGGCTTCAGACTTTAGCTATGGGACACACACACACACACAGACTCACACCACACCACCACCACCACCACGATACAGAAGAGGAGGTACAGAGCCCTTTGCCCCACTACAGAGGTAGAGGGCAATGACACCCTGCTTTGGGGGGAGCTTTGGGTATGATACCTGAAACATAAGGTTGATAAGAAAGCAATTGATGATCAGCCTATGAGGGTGTTATTAAAACTGTACTATAAAATCCAGAGTCAGATCAATAGATGCTCTTTACCCCAACCCCTAAAATAGCTGCCTATTTTGGATCATCCATGGAAGGCTTGAGTGTAGACCACAGAGGGAAGGGGTATAATGAGTTCCTGGGAGTCAGTATTCCGATGAGCTTCTGTGGTTACCTTTATATAGGTTATTATGAACTTGTCGTTGTTTGGTCATTTTTCAGTCCTGTCCCACTCTTTGTGACCTTATTTGAGGTTTTCTTGGCAAAGATACTGGAATGATTGGCCATCTCCTTCTTCAAATCATTTTACAGATGAAAATGAGACAAACAGGATTAAGTGACTTGCCCAGTGTCACACAGCTAGCACGTTGCTGAGGCCAGATTTGAACTCAAAAAGATGAGTCTTCCTTATTCCAGGCCCAGTGCTCTCTACCAAATGTACTAACTGCCAGGTTACTGTGGGTAGGGGCAAAGAGAAATCCTTGGAGCTGCCTAAAACCCCCTGTGTGGTTAACATGACACAAAGTTGAGTCCCCATTAGAGTGAGAAGTATTTAGCTGGTGAGGAAGATGGAGAAAACTGGAGTGTTTCGTTTTACCGTCTCCCCTTACAACAATCCGATGCCTCCCACGAGAAGAGCAGACAGTACCTAATAGTCTACAGAGGACTACAGGGAACTGAGCAAAGTTAGCATGGCCAGGCCCATCACTCCAGCTGCTGCAGACTTCATCAATGTCATAGACCAGGTAACCCAGGCCCTGGATAATGACCTCACTAATGCCTTTTGTCTCTATTCTTGTGACTGAGGCTAGTCAGGAGCAGCTTGATTTCATCTGGGACAATACTTTCACTGTTCTTCCCAAGGGTTACCGGAACTCTTTCTCATCTTACCAACATTCTGGTAGGCAGAGACTGGAAAAATGGCTTCCCTTCCTGAAGAGACTGATGGACACCACCACACTGATTAAGTTAATTCTTCATAAGGTCAAGTAGATAGTTCTAATAAACCAAAATAATTTAAAATGCTTTTATTGGTTTTTTTCCAGTAAAAGACATTGGTTTATATGTTGAATTATACTTTCTAATAAGCTATTCCTGGGAAGAGCATTAAATTCATTATCTTTATTAAATGGAATGTCTTCAAACATAGCTGATTTAATCAAATAGTCAACTTGAGAGTCATACTTTCCAGTATCAGTCTTTCAATTTCCCAGTGCTCTTACGGGTGTTTGTACTTTCCTGGATATAGAGGTTCTGAAAGAAAGTGTGGGAGAAGAAACTGCCTACCAAATGTAAGGTCTATAGAGCCGTCGTGCTGACCTCAGTGTTGTTTGCTGGTGAAACCTGGAAAGTGTACCAGCACCATGCCAGGAAACTGAATCACTTCCATCTGAATTGTCTCAGGAAGATTCTGAAGATCACCTGGCAAGATAAGCTACCTCACATGGAGATCCTTTTTTGAGCTGAACTTCCAAGTATTCAGACTCTACTGCAGAGATCATAACTCCAATGGACTGGCCATGTAGTCTGAATGCCAAATGTACATTTGCCTAAAAGACTCTGTTACATACAAGGCAAGCACTCAGCCAGAGGTCAGAAGAAATCATACAAGGACATTCTCAAGGTCTGTCTCAAGAACTCTGATATAAATATAGACATTGGAGACACTGGCACAGGATTGGCCCACATGGTGTGCCCACATCAAAGGCCTATGAGCAAAGCAGAAGTGTAGTAGCACCAAAGAAATTGGAGGTGTGCAAATTTAGAGACATTTCCATTCCAAATGTTCATATGGACCACTAGTGCCTAACCTGTAGTAGAACCTTCCAAGCTCCTACTGGTCTGATTGACCACACACAGTCAGACCCACTGTAAGTTGATCCCAACATTGTGACATCACTTTGGTCCTCTTTGAGTATGAAGGACAACAGCTACAAATAAGTTCATTTTCACTCCAAGGTAGTTGAAAGTAATGAAATTTTTTAAAGATTGTCAATTAAAGCAACATCTTGCAAGAAATTGCTGTGAAAATACATATATAATTCAAGATGTGTATATCATATAGCAGTAGCAGCTTGTAAATCATATAAACTAACATCTTAGTATGAGGAACCACTTTTAATAATTTCAATGTCAAGTTCTTTAGCTGCAGTTTTTAACAGGGTTTGTGTGCATTGGTGAAAAAAATTTTTTAAATTTATCCAGAAATATTTTAAATGATTATCTTATTTCATTTCAGATATTGAATGAAGTGATCATTTCAACTGATGATTTAAGCAATTTCAAATGATACTTCTAGGAAAATTTTCTAACAACTTCACAGCTGCTTCAAATTTTCTTCTGAGTATTGTATGGGCACCATAATAACAAGATGCAATTAAGTTTGCTTTCAATTATTCATTGTTAATGTCACAATAATTTAAAGTAGATAATCATATATAGAAACCATATATCTGCTGTGGTTAACAACAATCCTTTTTTTTAAATTTTAATTCTAATTTATTTATTTTTTGGAGGGGAGAAAGTAGGGCAATTGGGGTTAAGTGACTTGTCCAAGCTCACACAGCTAATAAGTATTAAGTGTCTGAGGCTGAATTTGAACTCAGGTCCCCCTGACTCCAGGGCTGGTGCTCTATTCACTGTGCCACCTAGCCGCCCCAACAACAATCCTTTTAAAGCTACAAATAGCATTACTCATAGAGGAGTTAATTGAACTATGTTGTTGTTGGGTTGTTTCAGTCATGTCCGATTCTTTGTGACCCTATTTGGGGTTTTCTTTTTTTTTTTAATTTTTTTGTCTTTATTAATTTGTTTGTTTACTTTTAGTTTACAAAATTCAATTCCATAGTTCCTTGAGTTTCAAATTTTCTTTCCCTCCCTCCCCTCCCCACCTGATGGCATACAATCCACTATAGGATCTGCAAATACTTTCACATTAGACATTAGTCAGGTTAAAAAGGTGGATTGTACTAGATGGAATGAAAAATGGTGAAGAGGAAATAAAACCAAAGAAAAAGAAAAAGATCAAGTAGTTTGCTTCAATAAGGATTCAAACACAGTTCTTTCTAGTTCCTTCTCTGGATGTAGACATCTTTCTTCATCATGAGTCTTTTGGGATTGACTTATATCACTGCATTGCTGAGAAGAGTCCAGTCTATCAGAGTTGGTCATCACACATATGTTGTGTCTGTGATTGTATACAAATTTCTCCTGGTTCTACTCTTCTCACTCAGCATCAGTTCGTATAAGCCTCTCCAGGTAAATATGAAGTCCATCTGCTCCTTGTTTCTTATAGCACAATAGTATTCCATTACATGCATATACCACAACTTGTTCAGCCATTCCCCAATTGATGGGCACCCCCTTAATTTCCAATTCTTTGCAACCACAAAAAGAGCTGCTATAAATATTTTTGTACATCTGGGTCTTCCTCCCACTTCTATGATCTCTTTGGGATATAACCCTAGAGGTGGTATTGCTGGGTCAAAAGGTATGAAATTATTTATAGCCCTTCGGGCATAATTCTGGATTGCTCTCCAGAATGGTTGGATCAGTTCACAACTCCATCAGCAATGCATTAGTGTTTCAATTTGCCCACATCCTCTCCAGCATTTGTCATTTTCCTGTTTTGTCATCTTAGCCAATCTGACTGGTGAGATGTGGTACCTCAGAGTTGTTTTGATTTGCATTTCTCTAATCAATAGTGATTCAGAGCACTTCTTCATATGTTTATAGATATCTTTAATTTCTTTCTTTGAAAACTGCCTGTTCATATCCTTTGACCATTTATCAATTGGGGAATGACTTGTATTCTTATAGAGTTGACTCAATTCTCTGTATATTTTAGAAATTAGTCCTTCATCAGAGACATAAGTTGTAAAAATTCTTTCCCAATTTCCCACTTCCCTCTTAATCTTGGTTACATTGGCTTTATTTGTACAGAAGCTTTTCAATTTAATGTAATGAAAATTATTCATTTTGCATTTTATAATGTTCTCTAATTCTTGTTTGGTCATAAAGTCTTTCCCTCTCCACAAATCTGACAGGTAAACTATTCCTTGCTTTCTGAGATTGCTTACAGTATCATCCTTTATGCCTAGATCATGCACCCATTTATACTTAATTTTGGTATATGGTGTTAGATAATGGTCTATGCCCAATTTCTGCCATATTATATTCCAGTTTTCCCAGCAGTTTTTGTCAAATAGTGCGTTCTTATCCCAAAAACTGGGGTCTTTGGGTTTATCAAACAACAAATTACAATACTCATTGATTGTTGAATCTCATGTGCCCAATCTATTCCATTGATCCACTACTCTATTCCTCAGCCAGTACCAAGCAGTTTTGATGACTGCTGCAGTATAATACAGATTAAAATCTGGTATAGCTAGTCCACCTTCCCTAGCATTTCTTTTCATTAATTCCCTTGATATTCTGGACCGTTTGTTCTTCTAAATAAATTTTGTTACTATTTTTTCTAGCTCTACAAAGTAGTTTTTTGGTAAATTGATTGGTATGGCACTATTTGGGGTTTTCTTGGCAAACATACTGAAGTGCTCTGCCATTTACTTCTCCAGCTCATTTTACAGATGAGGAACTGAGGCAAACAGGGTCAAGTGATTTTCCCAAGGTCACACAGCTAGGAAGTGTCTTTATTCATGAAAATGAGTCTTCCTGACTCTAGGCTTAGTACTCCATCCACTTCACTACCTAGCTGCCAATTGAACTATCCACTGATTGTATTTAACAATCAACTTCCAAAAAATTATTCAAAATTTAGCAATTAGCTCCCAAGAGCTGGCAAGCCAGGTCCAGCATATCATTGAGACTTGAGGAACACCATTTTGCCTGGTTTACATAGCTCCATTAACTACCAGAGAAACTTACCCAACTGGACTTCAATGACCACTAATCCATGACTGAGCAACAAAAATCTAGTAATAAGAAATATTCTAGGGCATGGGAGTGCTGGCAAATCTTCCCAGTTGGCTAATATCCAGGCTATGTGGCCAGCATGTGAGAGAGTTCTGAGGGATAGGGCAAAGAGATCTTCATGTACACCGATTCCTGGGCAGTGGCCATGGATGGGACTAGTCAAGTGACCCAGGGCCTGGAGAAAGCATGCCTAGAGGAATTTTGCCTCCCACTCTATACAGTGTTGTTCAGGGGCATAATAGCCCCCATCAGAGACATACACTTCACTAAATTAAACAACCAGGATGGAGACATCATAAGAACAGCAGAGAGTGAGAAGAGTAGAACCAGGAGAAATTTGTATACAATCACAGACACAACATATGTGTGATGACCAACTATGACAGACTGGACTCTTCTCAGCAATACAGTGATATAAGGCAATCCGGAAAGACTCATGAAGGAGAGAGATGCCTACATCCAGAGAAAGAACCAGAAAGAACTGAGCTTGAATCCTGATGGAAGAAAAGTAATTGATCTTTTTCTTTTCATTGTTTGGTTTTATTTCTTCTTTACCATTTTTCATCCCATCTAGTACAATACACCTTTGTAACTTGACTAATGTCTATTGTGAAAGTATTTGCAGATCCTATACTGGACTACATGCTGTCATGGGGGGTGGGGGGAGGGAGAGAAGGGAAATTTGAAACTCAAGGAAATATGGAATTGAATCTTGTAAACTAAAAATAAACAAATAAATTAGAGAGGAGGGTCCATTGCCTATCTATTACTATGCTGAATGCTGGACCATATAATAACTAAATATAAGCAAGCCATTCCTGTCCAGAGGAGCTCCTTGTACCTGTTTGGAGCACCCACTTGACCCAAATAGTCCTCAATCTGTCTCCAGCTGGCAAAGTGGCCCTCTTAAACTATCTCAGGACAAAATGTTTGCCCCAGCTAAACAACAGCTGCACCTGATTGCCCAAGATAGGCGTCCAACCTTTCCAAAGCTGTGTCTGTGACAGATTGATGCCACCCTAGAAAGGGCATGTTCTCAATGCTCCTCCTCCTCACTGTTACTACCTTACAACTACTGTGGACTGCAAAAATTTGCTATCACCTGTCATAGTGAGATCTGGAATTTGGTTCTTTTGAAGGAGGTAGAGAAAAGCACAGAATTTCTGTTCTTTATTCTCTTCCAGATTTCTTGGCTGTTCCTTTAAGGAAATATTAATCTGTTGTTGCATTTTTTTTTTTTTAAGCAATTGGGGTTAAGTAACTTGCTCAAGGTTACACGGCTAGTCATTATTTGTGTGTGGGTGCTCATTTTCTGAGACTGGATTCGATCTCGGGTAATCCCAACTCTGAGGCCGGCGCTCTTACTCACTGCGCCACCTAGCTGCCCCTTTTTTAGGGCAATTGGGGTTAAGTAACTTGCCCGAGGTCACACGGCTAGGTTTTTTTGTTTGTGTGAATTAAGTGTCTGAGGCTGGATCTGAACTCAGGTCCTTCTGACTCCAGAGCCGGCACTCTACTCACTGCACCACATAGCCGCCCCAGCATGTTTTGTTTTTGCCATATTTTTAGGGTTTTTTTTTCCTTAGTCTTGCCTAAGCCAGGCTTCTCAAATTCACAAGATTAGGATTACCTAGTAAAAGACCTAAAGGCATTTAACTGGGAGAAGGTCCTCTAGAACAGGGGTGACAAATATATGGCCCAAAACTTATATAGCCCACAAAACATATAGCCCACAAAACTTCTAAATGTGGCCCAAACTAGATTATGATGTAATTAGGAAATATTTAACAAAATAAATAAAAAATAATAAAACATAATATTATATTTTAAAACATTTAAAACCTGTGGCCCACAGAGATCCTTATGTACAAATTAGTTGCCCCAATTTCTATTTAGTTTGACATCACTGCTCTAGAAGGTCCTTAGGACATTACCACCAAAGGGTGATATATGATAAAATTACTCTCTACCAGGGTTCTTCCCTACCCCCCTGCAATATGGGTTAGGTTAATTTTTCTCTAAGAGGTAACAAAGCTGTCCCCAGGACTTGATTGGTCCAAGTAGTTAAGGCCCAAATTGTATCTCCCTTGACCCAGCTTCCTGGTAGTCTCTGGCCATATTAAGATGACTTTTGGTTCACTTAAAGGCATAAAAGGCCCACCTATATGAGTTGGGTCCTTCAGACTTGGTGAATGTCCCAAGACTATAGTAGTCACTACACTCTACTGTCAGAAAGGTTATCTATGCAGAGATAAAAGGTGCCACATCTACCCAAGTTTAAGTGTTGGAGCATTCTTGTTGAGTGCCCTTTCTATTCTATGGTTAAGTAAACCTCCTTTCATTATTGGCCAGATAATCTACAAGTGCTTCATTTATTCCCAACATTATGCCTGAATGGACAGAGTTCCAATCTGAGTCAGGCCCACTCCTAATACTAAGAAAAATAGGATTGAGGAGGAGGAATGATATCAAAAGAGTATACACAGAAGGGTTGGACTATAACTGTAGAGAAGATGAGCATATACATAGAACCATTGTCAAGAAATGATCAGGAAACCAGAGATGGGACATTTAGGCACCTAAACAATTAACCTGTTCCCCCAGCAACCTTCCCTGGGTTCAATTTACCAAGTCTCAGAGGACTATACATAGCAATGATAGTGAAGAATGAAGGTTTAGATTGAAGGTCTTAATGTTTGATTTGGGGTTTTTTGTGTCATCTGGTGAAGCTTATGAAACTCTTCAAAGAATGCTGCTTTTAAATGCATAGAATAAAATACATAGGATTGCAAGCAAAACTAATTATACTGAAATCAAGTTATCAAAAATATTTTTTAAAACAAATTCACCTCCCTGTCCCCACAACTTAAGAACCTCTGGTGTGGAATATGTTCTGGATGGTGAATTCCATATAACAGTTTACATGAAAGTAATTTTTAAAAAAACATGTACGTAATCTGAAGCCTCTGAGAGTACTGAGCCAATGAGACCTGAGCAAAAGGAATTGCTCATGCCAGTGTTCTATCATAGACTATCTATAGTTTCCAAAGGAAAGTTTGGGCATGAGCAAAGATATGGACACCATAGCCTTAGTATGTCCAGATGCAACTAATATTTTCAGAGTTCCTGCTTTAAAGGGAATGGGAAAGGAGAATAAGCATTTATTAAGCACCTACTATATACCAGACACTGTACTAAGTACATTAAAAATATTATCTCACTTGATCCTTACAACAAACCTGGGAGATAGGTGCTATTATTAACCCCATGTTATAGTTGAGAAAACTAAGGCAATGAGAGGTTAAGTAACTTGTTCAGGGTCACACAAATGGTAAGTGTCTAATGCTGGATTTTAACTCAGGCCTTCCTAAGTTCAGACCAAGGACTCTACCCACTGAGAAACTCGGCTTCCTCACACACCTTTGATTGGTTCTAACTCCATTTTATTCAGAGTTTCCATGGAGTGATACATGGTAGTGATCTCGGGCCCAGTAGTTGAACATTCTGACCATCCATCCCTCTTCTACAGAAATCTATAAGAATGTTATGGAGATAGAAAATAATTGTGTCAGGAACTACAAAGGCCCAGTGTAACCTAGCACTGCCAAGATGTTCTCTGGACCCCTTCCAACTTAAGACTTGCTATAAGCATCTGTCAAATAAGTGGGTCACACATTATTCCAAAAAGAAGTGAGCACTGACTCTAAGAAGGGAGAAGCCCTGTTATTTGGCCACATCCACAAAGTTTTCATTTAGGGGATTTGTTGGTGATCATCAATCAGAACTACAAAAGGAATTTGCTGTCCTTACAAAGTCCCTCAAAAAGAGGGTCACGGTCTGACATGATAGTAGCAGCAGCAGCAGCAGCAGCCACAAAAGAAGGTACTCATCTGCATCAATAGGAGTTTCCTCATTGAGAATTCTCTATATGAATGAAATCACAGGTCTGGTCCAAATCAAACATAAACGAAAACATGAATAATCCCTTATGGACCTAATTAAGTCCATATGTGTGCCTCATATGTGTGCCAGTATTGATGACTACAGATCTATGTAAGTTTTTCATGTTAACATGCCAATGCCAGCTTCGAAGACTTGGGGGCAGTCTTGTACAACAAACAGGACACCAGAGGCCATGGTTGACAGCTGGAGTTTAACTGTGAATCCTCTTATCTCATGCACTGCTTGGTGTTCTGTCTCTGAAAAGTACATGGACAGAAGCATCCTATTGGTCTATATTCTGATGAGTGTCAAGTTGGATGCCACCAGCTGCTGCTCTGGATGTGTATATATTACAGGCCAGGAATAGTAATATGGAAGCACATGCCCCATCCCCAAGGCCCCCCGTATCAGAAACCATGGTGATTCCCACAGTGGAGATGAAGGTGACCTGTGACTCAAAGAGAATAGGGCCCCTGGCACATGGAGCAAACCACAGGTGAAAATATATCTTCTAGCTAATTTTCCATCCCCCTCCATCCAGGGATGACTGACTGGCAATATGACCATATGCAAAATGAAAGCATTTAAGCTCTGATTCTGGCCAAGAGGACATATGATCACCAAAGCATCAAGCCTACCTCCTCCGAAGCCAGATGACTGTTCTAGGGAAGGAGCACAGAGTCCAGTTGTAAGTGATCTCATCACACAAGGTGTAAGAAAGCAATTACTGCAGCCCCAAACCTGCTAAGCCATGAAAGGCATCCATGAGGATTCAGAACTGGGCCAAGAAAAAACCCAAGCCCCTACGCAAAGCATATTCTACTGATCCTGAATGGCAGTTAATGCATGTAAGAAGTGTGAGACTTGTGCCAGGTGTGCCCAAAGGAAATTACTGTCAACTCAAGCTGCTTCCCTGGAGAGCACAAGCAGCTGTCCAACCTCTGGAGTTCAGATGTAGGTTTGGGAAAAGAGCTGGAGGGATGGGAGCGACTTCCAAGTGATACCTATCATATTACTCAGCATACACAGACCTACCATGACAGCAGTTACTTAAATAATTAAATTGAATTGAATTTGCTTAATGAACCTGCTGTGCCAATTAGTCCCAGGAGAGGGAGCATTTCTACCAGAAATCTGCAAGTCTCCCTTCTTCCAGTAATAATAGTATTATTTCTTCTACCTTCTACAGTAATAATAGTATTTAGATAATGCTTTAAAGTTTGCAAAAGGCATTACCGACAAACATATCATTTGATCTTTACAACAATCCTAGGAGATAGGTGCTATTATTACCCCATTTTACTGAGACAGAGATGAAGTGACTTGCCAAGGGTCATATAACCAGTGTCAGAGGCTAGCTTTGAACATAGATCTTTCTTATTGCAAGTCCAGTGCTCTATTCATCATGCTACCTAGCTTCCCCAAGATCTACCTGCCCCATGGCCAGATACAGAAATCTCTGCCTCCCAAAGTGACTGGTCAATGATAATGTACATAGAAACAATATTACCAAGGGCATCCCTGGCCATCCCCTCATTATCAGGAGAGGGAATAGGAGAGGAGGTGGGAGAAAGGGTTGAGAAATACAATGGTCCATCCAAAAAGAAAGCAATTAGGTGTGCTGCATGTGTTCATGCCAAAAAACTAAACCAGAAAGGGAAAGTATACATCCTCATTTCAGGATCTGTTTCAAGGTATAATAGTTCTTCACTTATGGGTAAATTCTTCCTTATGATTATCTCACCTCCTTCATACTATTTCAATTCAATTCAATGAATCATCTACTAGGCACCCAGATGCCTAGGTCTATATTGGGTACTAAGGAAGAGACAAAATGGCAGGGCTTTATTAAAAGTACCCTGCGTCTGGAGTCAGAAGACTTGGGTTTGAATCCTGCTGCTACCATATACTACTTGTGTGACCTAAGGCAAATCCCTTAACCTCTCTGATCTTCAAATAAAAATATATTTATGAATTTTCTTCTGTGTGTAGGACGCTATTAGGCATTAGGAATCGAAAGTTTTGCTTCTGGTTATTTTGAGTTTTTCATCCCTGCCCTAGAGGAGAAGCAACTGGGTAATTTTTTTTTATTCCAAATTTTGCTGTCACAAAAAGCGGAGAAGTAGGCTTTTAGATGGGGGAGGATTAGGAGATAGAACCTGAACCTGAAAGGAATAAGGGAGTTGGAAGGGCAAAAGTAAAGAGAAAGCACATTCCAGAGATGGGAGCCAATAACTATTCAAATCCAACAAAGCATTAAATGGCATGGTCATTTTAGGGAACAGCCTGGTCTATCTAGAACATAGAATACATAAGAAGAGTAATATGAAACAAGACTGGAAAGCAAGTGTGAGCTGGATGATAGGGAGAGTTTCTATTTCATCTTAAAGGAAATAAATTCATTACCTAGCTCCCATTGATCTTTCTAGCTTCTCTTCCCCTTTATTTTGTTAGTTGCATGAAGAATAGATTTGAGAAGGGGTGGCTAGGTGGCGAAATAAATAGAGCACCGGCCCTGGAGTCAGGAGGACCTGAGTTCAAATCCAGCCTCAGACACTTAACACAAAAACTAGCCTTGGGCAAGTCACTTAACCCCAGTTGCCCTCCAAAAAGCAAAAAAAAAAAAAAAAAGAAGGGAGAAACTGGATGCAGGAAGAACAGCTAGGAAGCTATTACAATAGTGCAGGAAAGAGGTGAGGAGAGGCATAACTTAGGTCAAAGCACTGGAAAGAACATCAATGTGAAACATATTGTGAGGGCAGAATCTACAAGACAGCATCTGATTGGAATTAAGGAGAGGAAGACAGAAGAGTCAAACGACTCTGAAGTTTCTACCCTGAGTGACTGGGAGGATAATGGTGCCATTCACAAAGAGAAGTTGGAAAGAGGGAGAAGTTTAAGGGAGAAGAGAACAGCAAGTTCAGTTTGGAGCATGTTGAGTTTGAGAAGCTAGTAGGACATAGATGAAGAGATATTCACCTGGCAGGTGGAGATGTTGGGCTGAAGATAGGAGAGAGATGAGTATTATTAGCATAATTAGAGATTATAGATTTGGGAGTCATGTGCATAACTGAACCCATAGGAATAGCCTCAGTTCCCTCTTAAAGGGGTTAAACTCTATGGTCTCTCCCAACATGAACATTTTGTCATCTAAGAATGATGTCTGCACTCCATGTGCTAGGAGCTTATACTCTAGTTGGGAATATCAGAGTTACATACCAGAAACAGAGAACAGGGGCTTACAATCAGATGTGAGGTTGTATAGAAAGGACCCATATCCTCTACTTCTATCCCTGGGAAAGATGAGAAAGGGTTGCATGCTTGGATCTGGTCACTGAGTCTTCTCTTAGCCTTCTTTTCTCAAGCTTGAATCATCGGTTTCTTTAGTTTCTCCTCATAGGTCCTATTTCCCATGCTTTTAGACTCAGGAAAGAACTTGGACAACCAGTTCTGAGGAGAGACAGAGTGGTATTAATGGAAAGGATGCTAACCTAGAAGCAAGGAATGCTGGGTTCTAGTACAACTCTATACGTTAATTCTGTGTGACCTTAGGTAAAACACTTCCCTTCTCTGTTACTTCAACTGCAAAAAATGAGGGGGAGGAGTTGAACTAGAACTTAGAGGTGTCAAACAAACCCTGGCTACAACTGTCCCAAAGGGCCCAAATTGAGTTGAAATGTCATTGGAAAAATTAAATAATAAACAAAAATACATAGATTTTAAGATGTAGGTTTCTAAGTCAATATGTGGTCCAGAGGGATCTTTATCTATGGCTTAGTGGAACCCTTTTCTATACAAGTTTGAAACCACTGGACTAGATGATCTCTGAGGACACTTTTGATTCTAAAATTTTTTGTGGTTCTATGAGTCCTCAGGAGTCAGGGAAGAAGAATGCTAAGAGAATAGAGAAGAAAAAAGAGGGAGAAGAGAATTTTATAGTAAACTGCTTAAAGTAAGAATCATGTCTTATGCACAGAATTATGGATTTAGCACTGGGTCAAAAGACTGAAAAAAATAAAAGAAAATATTAAATATCTGATAGGAAAAAACTGACCTAGAAAAAAAGGGTGAGGAGAGAATTTAAGAGTCATAGGTGTACCTGTAAGTCATGAACAACAACAAAAAGATCCTAGACATCATGTTTCAAGAAATTATCAAGAAAAACTGCCCAGATGTCTTAGAACTAGAGGGAAAAGTAGAAATTCAAAAATATCCACCAGTCACATCCTGAAAGAAACCTAAAAATAAAAACTCCCAGGAATATTATAGTCAAAATCCAGAACTCTGAGGTCAAAGAGAAAATACTGCAAGTTGCAGGGGGTGGGGGATGGGGAAGGCATTCAAGGACCATGATCCCATACTCATAATCAGACAAGATTTAGCAGCCACCACTCAAAAGAAACAGAGGGCTTGGAATATGATATTCTGGAAGGCAAAGGATCTAGGATTACAATCAAGAATAATTTATCCAGTAAAAGTGAGCATAAACCTACATGGGAAAAAATAGATATCTAGAGAAATAGGAGACTTTCAACCACTCCTGATAAAAAGACCAAAGCTAAATAGAAAATTTGACATTCAAACACATTCAAGAAACATTAAAAGGTATAACTGAGTAAGAAATCATAAGAGACTAAAAGGGCACTATTAACATCATCATCTAGGGAGATGAAGATGACACATGTACCCCTCAGAAATTTGTCATCATGGGGTGGCTAGGTGGCTCAATGAATACAGTACAGGCCCTGGAGTCAGGAAGATCTGAGTTCAAATCCAGCCTTACAAAACCAGCTATGTGACTATGTGACTTTGGGCAAGTCATTTAACCCCAATTACCCTACCTTCCCCCCTCCAAAAAGCAAAAAAAGAAAAAAGAAAAAAAAGTATCATCACCAAAAATCTTATAGGGAGTCTAATTAAACAGAGAGCCTAGGTATGATTCTATTGTATTTGGATGGTCTCAAAAGAAGAATGAAATGAATAGAGAAGAAAAATGCACTGGAAGAGGGAGGAAGAGAGAGGAAGAATGTGGGAAATTATCTACCTTAAATTGGGCACACAAGTAAGAGTTTATACAATGGAGAGGGTAGTGAGGGAAGGGAATGGTGAAAGCTTGAACCTCACGCTTATCTGAACTGGTTCAAAGAGGGAAGAATACATATACACACAGCTAGACACAAAATTTTATCTTACCAACAGGGAAGTAGGGAGAAAGAGAGTTAAGAAAAAGGCAAGGAGGGAGAAATAAGAAGGTGGGTAGATTAAGGGAGGCAATGATCAGAAGCTAAGCAGACTTTTAAGGAGAGGATAGGGTAAAGGATAAAAAGGGTCATTATAATGTAGTAGAATGGAGAGAAATTCACAGTTAGCAATCATAACTGTGAATGGGAATGGAATAAACTCACTCACAAAATGGAAGAGATCTGCAGAATGGATTAGAAACCAGAATCCAATAACAAATTATTTATAAAACAACAACAGCAACACACCTGACACAGAAATATACATGTAGAGTCAAAATAAGGAGCTAGAGCAGAATCTGTTATGCTTCAACTGAAGTAAAAAAGGCAGGAGTAGCATTCATGATGATCTCAGATAAATAAAACCAAAAACAGACCTAATTAAAACAGATAAACAGGGGAAACTACATTTTACTAAAAGGTACAATAGATGATGAATTAATACCAATTTTGAACATATAGGCACCAAAAAATGAAGAACGAGAAGAAGTAAGAGAAGGAGAAGGAAGAGGAAGAGGAAAAGAAGAAGGAAGAGAAGGAAGACAAGTTACTAATATCAAAAATAAAAAAGGTGAATTTACAACCAATGAAAATAAAATAAAAGCAATTATTAGAAGCTATTTTGCCCAACTATATGCCAATAAAACCAAAAATCTTAATGAAATAGATATTTATAAAAATGTAAATTTTCCAGATTAACAGAACAGGAAACAGAATACTTAAATAACTCTCTTAGAAAAAGAAATCAAATAAACCATAAATGAACTCCCTATGGAAAAAACCCCCCAGGACCAGAGAGATTTACAAGCAAATTTTACCAAACATTAAAAGAACAATTAGTTCTAATATTACATAAATTGAAAAAATAGGTAAAGAAAGAATCTTACCAAATTCCTTCTATGATGTAAATATGGGGGAATCAAAACAGAAAAAGAAAATTACAGACCAATTTCCCTAGAATATTGATGGAAAAAATTTAATAAAATGCTAGCAAGGAATTATCACAAAGATCATACATTGTGCCAGGCTGAATTTGCCCCATGAGAGGCCCCCTGTGCAGGAGCCAGCACCACAGGAACCCAACTGCCACCTCAATGCCAGGAATGCAGGGTAGTTCAATATTAAAAAAAAAAACTATAAGCATAACAGACCATATCTATAATGAAAACAACAGAAATCATATTATTATTTCAATAGATTCAGAAAAAAACTTTTGACAAAATACAACACCCATTTCTATTAAAAACACTAGAAAGCACAGGAATAAATGGAACTTTTATTAAAACGATGAGTAGTATCTGTCTAAAACCAAGAACAAGTTTTATCTGTAATGGAAATAAGCTAGAGGGGCAGCTAGGTGGTGCAGTGAATAGAGCACTGGCCCTGGAGTCAGGAGGACCTGAGTTCAAATCCAGTCTCAGACACTTAACACACACACACAAAAATAGCTGTGTGACCTTGGGCAAGTCACTTAACCCTAAATGCCCTACCTTCCCCCTCCAAAAAAAAAATGGGAAGGAAGAAGAACTAGCAGAACCAACTCTCAAAGTGCCCTATAAAGTTGTAATTGTCTAAATAATTTGGTACTGTGTAAGAACTAGAGAGATTGATCAGTGGAACAGATTAGGTACATAATATGAGCACAGTAACCTAGTATTTGATAAACCTAAAGATTCTAGCCATTGGGTCATTATTTGACAAAAATTTTGGGGAAAACTGGAAAGCAGCCTTGCAGAAACTAGAATATACTAACATCTCACACCATAAAGCAAGAGAAATTCAAAATGGTCACATGATTTGGACAAAAGGCATCATCATAAGCAAACTAGGGAGGCACAGAAGAAATTACCTTCAAATCTATGAGTAGGGGAAGAGTTCATGATCAAATAGTGATGAAGAGGTTCACAGGAAGTAAAACAGCTAATTTTGACTATATAAAATTTAAAAGATTTTATACAAACAAAACCAATGCCGCTAAAGTTAGAAGAAAAGCAAGAAACCAGGGAAGAAATCTTTGAAGAAAGTTTCTGTAAAGGTCTCATTCCTAAAATAGATAGGGAACTGGGTCAGATTTATAAAAATAAGAGCCATTTCCAATTGAGAAATGGTCAAAGGATATGACTATGCAGTTTTCAGAGAAAGAAATTCAAGCTATCAGCAGTCACAGGGAAAGTAATGCTCTAAATCACTAAAAATTAGAGAAATTGAATTAAATAATATTTTGAGTTGGAAGGGACCTTACTGTCAAATCCAGTCTCCTTGTTTTACAGATGAGGAGATAATGGCCCTGGGAGGTTGTGACTTGCCGGTGGTTTTGAGGGTAGTAAATAACAAAGGGAAGTCCTCTAATTCCAAATCAAATGCTGTGGCCACTGCACAACATTGTCTTTGTGCCCCCCACCCTTACCTCTCTGCACCAGGGTAGGTGCACATAGTAGAATTTTTATAAATATTTGTTAGAGTGAATTTGGAGGATGAAGGATGTGTTTTTGTAGAGAGTGAAATGGTTGAAGATGGAATCATATGAGCAAGTCTCTCCTTCTAGAGCTAATTAGAAAATCTCCCAACCTGAAGCAGCACTTTTTTATGGAGGTCTCTCTCTCCAAAGAAAGAAATTCTCAGTCACAGTGCCAGCTACACAGCAATTCCAGGTGGGTGTTGTGTTGGGTGGACCTTGGGACAAACAATTTCTTTTATAGGACACAACCTCACCCTTCAGTGTAGGAGGAACCAAAAACTGAATTTCACCTCTCTCTTACCTGGTATATAGGAAGGTCTTAATGAATTCTTGTTGATTGACTGCTTGGTTCCCCACCCTCACCTTCACCACAAAAAATACCTAGAAGACAGCTATGAGTTATCTGGAGGATTATATAATCAATGGATTATTGATGAGAACTTTTCCATCCAAATGACCTACAATCACCCCAAACTTAACATTCAAAACCAAACTCAACATTTTTCCGCCTCCCATGATCAGATCTCCTTCCCCATACAATTTCTATTTCCTGTCCTTTTTTTTTTTTTTAAGCAACTGGGGTTAAGTAACTTGCTCAAGGTTACACAGCTAGTCATTATTTGTGTGTGGGTGCTCATTTTCTGAGGCCGGATTCGATCTCGGGTCATTCCAACTCCGAGGCCGGCGCTCTGACTCACTGCGCCACCTAGCCGCCCCTCCTGTCCTTTTTTAACTCCTCTTTCTTGCCCTAGTCCCTCATATTCAATCAGCCAAATCACTAAAAGAAATCTCATGTCTACACCCTTCCTTTCTCTTCTCATTGTCACCACTGTGTCCAAGCCAAGAGTTTTCCCTTCTCACATTTTTCTAGATCACTTTATCTGGAGTTCTCCGTTTTCTCTATCATTCTACCTTGCATAGGGTATCCCAAAAATCTTGGTGCAGTTTTAAGTTTTATTAATCTTGGAAGTATATGGCTACAAGCTTATAAAATATATCATTTGAAAATTTAACCATTTCCTTTTCACTTATTTAATTTTGTGAATTTTGAACAATAAATTTCAATTTTAACAAGACAGGGCAACCTGTCATTATACTTTATGTGTACAGCATTTCTGGGTGACCCTTTTTGATGGAAGAGATCCTCTTTCTAGGCCATGTACATCCATTACACATTGTTCTTATGGGGCCATGTTAAAACTGTTGTATATGCATGGAAACCTCGGTCTTTGATTGATCTTAAAGTTAGGATTCGAAACACAATTATTTCAGTTACTGAGCTGACTACTGCTGTTCATGAAAATTTTTAGAGTTTGAAAGTCAACTAGAGCAATATATAGCACAAGACACTGGTTATGTTCATTTTGATAAGCAACATCAATAGTTTTTAAAATTAGATAATTAACCTTTCAATTCTTTTTTTGTAAATTTGTAGCATTTCTACTTCTGAAGTTAAGAAGGTCTTTGGGACGCCCTGCATTTTCCTGTTTGGGGTTCCTATTGTAGTCTCCCCCACCCCCACTAGATTCTAAACTCCTTAGAGGGCAGAAACTGTGCTGTTTTTCATCATGGTAAACATCTCAGCACCTCTGGCACAAAACAGATAATAAATGCGTCGAATTCGAGTTGATCACAAGGAAGCTGGACTCTTCCCTAATAAACAAACAATTGAGCCATCTTCTTCAGAGCGGAGACTCCTGATTCGCCCCAAACTTTAGGAGAGGGAGGGTCAGTCGCCCCTGGCTTCTGTGACATTTCCACGGTTTCCCAGAGAGGGTGAACAGGCTCGGGGTGGGGGGGGCGGGAGTAAGGAGAGAGGGAATGCTGGAGGCACCTCTGTTCAGTGTCACAAGCTCTTTATCTAGTTAGCACAGCTGTGTTAAAAAGCCAGTTCTCCCTCCTTCCCCGCTCCCAACACACCCAGGCAGCAACACTTTGGTGTGACCGCAAGACACTCACAATTACCGTCTAAGCAGCACCTGCTGCGCTCAGCCCGCATCCCCGCCGGAGGAGTCAAAGCCTCTCAGAGGATGGAGAGACCTTGGGGGGAGGTTGGGGAGCTCGGAGACTTGCGCATTTGGGCTTGAAGACTCAGACTTACCTTCAAATAGGAAGGTCCAAATGATTACAACTCCTGGAGCCAGGAGTTCACACGGTGTGACTGGAGACAGGGTCTGTGGAACCTTCCCCTGCTGCCTGCAGCCTCCAGTGTTTCTCTTGGGCAAAGTCCTGGTGTCTCTTAGAATCTTAAGACTCGTAGAACGGAGAATCATAGAATAATAGAATATCAGAGCTAGAAAGGGTCTTAGAGGGAGAGGCCAACTCGTCTGACCTCCAGCCTCATCCGCTCGACTTCAGTCAGTCATTCAGTCGGTTTCCGCTCGAATATCGCCAGCGAAAGTATTCAATCCTCTCCCGAAACAACCTGGCCCATTGTTGAACAGCTTAAGTGTAGGAAGGTCTTTCTTATAATGGGTGAAAGCCTTTTCTGCAGCTTCCACCCACTAGTCTGTCCTCTGGAGCTACACAAAACCACTCTGATTGATTCTTCCTCTTTCTATCTGCCAGTGGGAACGGAGTCCAGGCCCAAGGTCAAGAGGCTCTAAGAAGCATCCCAAGTGTCTGTGGACCCCTCTCATCCTGCTTCCACTCTCATAATACCCTCCCTGACTCCATCTCCTTTCCCGCACTTACTGGGAAGCCAGATCTTCACTCATTATTTGCCATATAGTTTATGGTAAGGGATGACTCATACACATTAGATGAGGACAGTATGCAAATTCTTTAAACAGGAACAAGTCCCTAGTGTTTTCATAGCCTTGGCTGTGGGCCTGTGCCTTGTCTAGGCGCCATCTGTCATGGTGCTGAAGCAGTCCACCCGTCCACCCACTTCCCTAGACCCCAGCCAGCCATTTCCCCCCCGACCCCCATCTGACTCCTTGCCTAACAGCTAGATACTCCTCCCACCCCATCTCCAGACTCTAAAGTCCCAAAATAGACATCAAAGAGCCCTTCTGTCCTTCAGGGGGAATCTTGTTGCTGTGGGAGTCACTCTTGGGATGCAACCACAATATTAGCACAGTTTAAATTCATTATGCTGGGTGAGATCCATTATCCTCTGTTTCCAATAGCAGCCCCAAAGGGACTCAAGAAATCTGGTTTTCCTTCCTGAAGTCTACCTTAAAAAAAGTATCATCTTCACTAACAAACATTTACCAAGGGATTGCTATATGAAACATCCTTTGATAGTATTCACTACCCCCTGGGGGGAAAAATGTCATAGCACTTTGTTTCTGCCTCTCTGGTGAGCATATGGTCTGCCTTATAAATTATAGCTAATACTATACTTTGCTGATCTCCCATAGTATGGGATAAGTCCCATAAGGGAAGGAGCTCATCCTTGTATCCCTGCCTCCATAGTAGCTGCCATTGCATATAACAGGTGCTCAGTAAATGTGTGTTGAAGAAGGAAGGCTGGCATGAAGAAAAGGGGAGGAGGACAGAAAGATGAAAGTAAAGAAGAAAGAAGGAAAGAAAGGAAGGAAGGAAGGAAGGAAGGAAGGAAGGAAGGAAGGAAGGAAGGAAGGAAGGAAGGGGAAGAGAGAGAGAGAGAGAGAGAGAGAGAGAGAGAGAGAGAGAGAGAGAGAAAGAAAGAAAGAAAGAAAGAAAGAAAGAAAGAAAGAAAGAAAGAAAGAAAGAAAGAAAGAAGGAAGGAAGGAAGGAAGGAAGGAGAGAGGGAGGAGGGAAAGAAGGAAAGGAAGGAAGGAAAGAAGGAAAAAGGAGGGAGGAAACCTAAATAATAATACAAGACCAAAGCAGATCTGTACAGAAGAATCAGTACAAATAGTATGTGAATTCCTGTGGGTTCAGAAAAGAAAGATCACTGGAAAATTCACTTTCCTCATTAGACATTTATGGTTGTCATTCATAAATTCATAATTAGGATCCATTTATGTTACTACCAGTAATGTCTCCTGGATTAATGAGTTTTGTAAGTTAATGGCCTGCTCTGCAAAGTAGGCCTTAGAGTCATAGACTGTTAAAATTGGAAAGGATCTTCCAGATCGTCTGGTCCCACTTATGAATTTTGCTAATGAGGAAACCCAAGCCCAGGAAGGCTGACTGCTCTGTCCTCCCAGGACATACAACTAGTTAGTAGTGAGACCAGAATATGAACTCAAGGCTCCTAACTCCCATCCCAGGGCTCTTTCCATCAGGCAGTCTTCCTCTTAGAAAAACTGCCCCATAGAAAAGATGGAGAAATAGCCCAGGGTTTACCCTTGAATCAACACCACAATCAAACAATCAACAAAAGAGCAATTTATTAAACACCTACTTAGTTCCAGGTGCCAGAGAGAGCAAGACAAAAGTGAAACAGTTTCTGCCCTGTCCTCAAGAAGCTTCCATTAAACATTGACGTGGGTGCCTATTTTGTACAAGGCAGATTTCTGGGGATGGGTGAAATGGACTGTGCTCAAATGAATATTCCAGAAAATCATAGACTTTTACAAATTTAAAGAATCATAAAGAGAAGGTCTAATCTTCCCAGCCCCCCACCTCCATGAGCCCCCTCTTTTGGACTTGAGGAAGTGAGTCTGTGGAGAGGAAGTGCCCCACAATATGTGCCAGATCATGGTATAGGATCCACGTTTCCAGCCCGGTGTGTATTTATGTAATTGAATTGAAATGAAGGCAATATAAGATACAATAGATCATCCTACATAGGAACCCCGGAAGAGAATGACAAGGACAGTCCCCCAAACTCTGCCCAGGGAGGCCATTTTAAGATCTGACCCAGTCCAGAAGCCCAGAGAGAAAAAGAAGTTCACCCTGATAATTCAGGAGTTGAAAACTAGATACCCAATAGAACTTCCAGCAGGGCGAAGTGGGAGCATGACTGAGGCTGAAGCTGATCTCTCTCCCTGGGGACCTCTAGGGTCTGTCTGGATTATGGGGAGGGGCAAGGAAGAGTGTCCTGCTCTGAGGCAGTGGGGAGTCCACATGGACCCTAGGGGGCCCTTCCTAGACAGCTGAAGGAATGTGTGAACCCTATCCTCCCAGCAGGGGCTGGGGGCTGGGGGCTGGGAGACAAGGCTGAGTGGTTACGAAAATTTAGCATTCATGGCATTCTTACCCACCTGATGAGCATGGCTCCAGCAGCCCTCCCTGGGTCCCTGGGTGCTAAGTACTCTCCAAGCCTTACTAATAAACTAGGAAGTGAGAGGGAGATGTGGCCCTTGGGGGGAGCCTGAGGTAATCAACATTGGAAGGAGCACTGAAAAGACTTGAAAATTAAAAAGGGGAGGGAAGAGGGAGGAAGGGAATAAGCATTTATTAAGTGCCTACTGTTTACCAGGCACTGTACCAAGTGCTTTTAGAAATATTACCTCCTTTGATTTAAAAGTGCAGGCATGACTGGGAGTGCTTTGACTGTCTCTAACATTCCCCAGGTGAGGGAAATTATTTGGAATACAGTGATTTCAAACATTTGTTGTGTCCTTTATAGTTTTCCAAACACTCTTTCATCCATTATTGCACTTGTTCTTAAAAAAAAAAAAAAACCCCAAGGTACACATCATTCTTCTCATTTTTAAAGGAGAAAACTAAGCCTCTGAGAACTTAAGAGAGCCTGTAGTCACACCTTGAGCTCCTATGATTCCTCAGAGTCTTGGGACTCTGGGAGATCATAGGGAACTCCTCAGAACTGGGACTAGAACCCAGGTCTCCTGACTCCCAGGAGGCTGTTACAGTGGGTCAGAAGGTGATGAGTCAGGACTTCAGCTTCCAGTTCCTTCTCCCTGACTCACTCAGAGTCCTCTAGTCACCTCTGGCTTTCCCTCCCCCACCCTGTGCCCTAGTTCATGTCACCAACAGGTGAAAACCTCCTTCTCTCCCCAAACGTTATCAATGTACACCCTCCAATTTCACACCCAATGAAGCACAGAAACAGAAGCATGGATGCTTTGTGCCCTAGAAGTGACCATAAGGACTGTGCATTTCATCAGGTCACCTTCTTCTGAGTTTGGAATGAATGCCACCCCTCCTTACCCTCAACTTTACCCCATTCCTGGGGCCACATTAGGCAGCTTCGTGAGATCATCTGCGCTTGGAAAGTCCCAGATTCTCCTTGGAACTGTCTCTCTTCTTGCATCAACACTTGCCAACAGACTACCCCTATGGCCTACTGCTTCCTCTCATGGAATACTAGAATCTCAGAGTTGGAAATGACTCTAGAGGTCATCTGTTCTAATCCATATTCAAATCACAGATTCCATCTCAGAGTTATTCCTGAATGTCTGAGAATATAGTCAATGGAACCTGTGGTTATGACGGGAAAGGGAGAAGGTTCTTGTTGCAATCTGAGCAGCTGGAATTCAAGCAACCTGGAAAGAATGCTATTGGGAAATTTGGGTATGATGCCAGTGCCAAGAGAAATGCAGAATAATCTAGTGATGGGGGCAGAGGAGTCATATTCACATGTATATGCCTATGTGTTCTGCCCCTGTGTGGAGGAGAAAACCAGTGATACTAATTCACTGGCAGGGATGGGGCCTTGATCTATGATGTCATTGGTATAGGGACTTTTGGGGGAGAAAACTCCCTCTGTTGAAGCAAGTTGAGCACTGTTTCTGCAATTTATGGTCTTTGAGAGCTACCTATAGGGCTGAGACTTAATTGACTCACCCAGGATCCTACAAGAAATAAATGTTGGGGGGACTTGAGCCTAGGTCTTCCTGACTTCTGGGTTCCTACAAGATAAGGTGCCTCTTTGACTCAGAATGGTAGCGATTATAATGATGCTATACTATACATTGGTTCTACTTTTTAAGTATCAACACCTACCAGTTGTTAATAGTCCTTTGAGGCAGGGCAAGAATTGTTATCCTTTATTTGACAGAGAGATAAACTGAAGCACTGAGTTTGGAAGTAACTCATCATCATAAAAATATTAAGATGCCCCTGATTAAAATTAACAAACTCTGTGTTCAAATTCTAGCAATCCGTCCTGTCCATCTCACAACCTGGGCTGAACATGCTAAGGCACACAGAACCACCTTGTTAACTGTCATATGTCTCTGTGCAAATGTGAGATTATTTTAATTAATTATTTGTGACTACTAATTAGATTAATAATGCTGGTAGGGGACACTCCAAGGCTATGCAGGATCAAGGACAGAACCCTGGTGACCTGGCCCTCCCAGGGCAGAGAGCTCCTTCCAACAAGCCCAAACATTGATTCAATCCACAGTTTTCTCAGTCTAGGATCCTTTTTCAGATAATAGCTTATATTTATATAGTGGCTTAAGGTTGGCAAAGCACTTTAGATACGTTATCTGGTTTGATCCACACCACAGCCCTGTTAGTTAAGTAGGTGTTATTCCTATAGATGAGAACATTGATACTAGGACCAGTGTAGTCACTTGGCCAGGGTCACGCAGTTAAGAAGTGTCTGAGGATGAAAGAACTGCAGTCTGGAGTCTCCCAAACTCGAAATCCTGCCTGTGCTCTACCCAGATGAGCCCATGTTCCCATGACAGAGACAAAACTCTGAGTAACACGAGTCCCAGTTTCTACCCCACCCCCACGCCCACCCTTGGAGGGAGTTTGTCACTGGACAAATAAGAATCTTATCCTAATATATCATATGGAAACCCCAAAGCAACCAGAGACATGGGCCAGACTTAGGGGAAAGTTAGGTCAGACGGGGACCTGCTCTGGTTACCCGCCAGCCTTCTCCGTAAACCAGAGAAAAGTCCCAGACCCAAGGACTGGAGGGGGTGGTACTAGGCTACCAGGCAGGACGCGGCAGGCGGGGCTACTGGCTGCTCCCTCCTCTCACCTTTTGAAGTGCTGAGCTCCATGAGTGCGCTATTGGGCCACTGTCTCCCCTAACCGCATCATTGGAGAACAAATGAGATGGGTCACTGGGCTAGCTGGCGTTTTTTTTCTCCCCCTTGGTTGTTTAGAACTTTCCCCTATAAATACCAAGGTCTCCATTTCGTCCTACTCCCCGAGGGCCAGCGGGCAGTGCCTTCATCCCTGACCCTCTGGGCTGGCGCTCCTTTGGCGATCCTGGGGGCTGCGGTCCAAATAGGACCCAGGAGGGCAGAGCCATGAATGAGCGCCTTATCCTTCTGGTGGCTGTGGGCATTTGCTATGCCACCCTCAGGACCTCTGCCTGGTAAGTCCCTATCCCCAGCTCCTGCCCCAGAGGTACCTTCTCACAATGTATTCTTCCATTCATTCACATTCACTGCTTTTTTCCCCCTTCACTATAGGTCAGTGAACAATTTCCTGATGACAGGGCCCAAGGTAGGACACTCGTTTTGTCAGTATCTGTATGTTGCGATATCTGTGCCCATGCTTGCAAATATAGAGTGTGCATCTGTGGGCATGTGTGTACCCTTACACTGGTGTGTGTGCCCTATGTTAGGTTACGTTTGCCTAAAGCAAATTCGGGAAGAAGGCGTGATGTTTGGGAGTCTTGGGGAAGGGGTGAAATGACCAAAAAAAAAAAAATGCCCACCCACAACCCTTTTCCCCAGGGTGAGGAATGGGTCAAGTGTTTTTTAGTGAATGGAGATACACTGAAGAAAACCGAAGTTCACTCCTTCCCTCCAATACCCCGCCCCCCCCCCCAGGTTTTTGCTTTTGCTTTGAGAGGGGGAGAGGGAGAAGGAAGACTGAGGAAAGAAAGGAAGGCATTGGCCAGGGATAGAGGAGTGCTTATTCCCAAGGAAAGAATATTGAGATCAGAGCCCCCCCCGCCCCTGGAAGTGGTCATTTCAGCTCCTGCTTCCCTACCCCGACCCCATCCTCACCCTCAGGAGCTGGGAGCTGGGGACTCCCAGAGCAAGTTTTAGAAGCTGTAAGTTCTTCCTCTCCACTCCCAGGCCTATCTGACTTACACAACTAGTGTGGCTCTGGGGGCCCAGAGTGGCATCGAGGAATGTAAGTTCCAGTTTGCCTGGGAGCGCTGGAATTGCCCGGAGAGTGCCCTGCAGATCTCTACGCACAACCGACTGAGGGGTGGTAAGTGTTTTCCTGCTGGTGTGGGCACCTGTTTCATTGTGCCTGTCCACTTATTTCTGTGTGGGTGGCTTCTATGCACCTCTACCTATCCTTATGCATATCTGTGGGTGTGCAAATATATTTTTACATAGATGGTGTCCTACATTATCCTGACATGTTAAAATATGCATTTGGGGTCTTCAGAAGTAAGTGCAATGGAGAAGAAAGAATGAACACCCCCCCCCTTAGAATTTAGGGCAAAGGGTAGGGGTTGGAGTGGAATTGTGTTTAGTAAGTGGGGAGGTATGCTGGAAAGAACTGCTTTCTATTTCCTGAGTTCTCAGATGCCTAATCATCATCTGGTTTAGATGTCATATTTATATAAAACAGATTACCTAGACTCTTGACATGCATTATCTCATTCGACCCTCACAGTAACCCTGGGAGGCAGGTACTGTTATTATCCCCATTTTATGGATGAGGAAACTGAGGCTGAAAGAGGTTAAGTTACTTGTCCAGGGTCATAAAGCTGGTGAATGTTGGGGGTGAAATTTGTGCTCAGATTTTCCTGACTCGAAGTACAGCTTTCTTATTTTACTACACCAATAATATTCATTAGTAACCAGACACGGGGTCGTAGGCTCATTGATATGGAGCCAGAAGGGAAATTAGAGGTCTTCTAGTCTAACCCCCCTCATCTGACAGCTCCAAAGTCATAGAAACAGTAACTGGTAGAGTGGGAATTTGGAATCTGAATCCTTTGAGTCCAAATCCAGTGTTTTTTGGTGTGCACCTTTTTCCCTCTGTACCATTTCAACATAGCAGGGTTTCTTATTCCCTCTGTGTCACACTATGCTTTTATGGGCCTCAGTTTTCCCTTTTGTAATCATCATACCCTGGGGTTGGATGAAATAGCAGCAAACATGCTTTGAATCCTGGGGCTGAAAAGTACTTTGCAGGCATCTGATTTCAGGTCTGCAGGATCAGTGTTCCAAAGTCAGGCCATCAGTCACCTTGATGAGGTGGGGGCTTCAGTAACATACCCTTTTAACATCCCTGTTCCAAAGCTACTAGGGAGACGTCTTTCATCCATGCCATCAGCTCTGCAGGGGTTATGTATACCATCACCAAGAACTGCAGCATGGGGGATTTTGAGAACTGTAGCTGTGATGAGTCCAACAATGGAAAAACTGGTAAGTTTGGAGCATGTGTGTATGTGTGTTTGTGTATGTATGCATGTGTATGTGTGTGCTCATGAACAAGGACAGGGAATGGGGGGCAGACAGAAAGGGGCAGATGGAATAGCTTCCTATTTCTGCCCCACTTTAAATCCATAGATCTGGAAAACTGAATGAGATAGTTTGGGATGAATGGGGCTAGAAGTAAGCGAGAAGATCTGGAATTCAGGACTGGGTTGGTTATCTAGCCATGGTCCATACCCATTCTGCTAAGCTTTGGCAAAACTGTGAATAGAGCAGATCCCTAACATCCCCCCCACCCACAGTCACTGGCTTCTATTTTCATTCATAAGGGACAGAAGAAATCTAGTGGCTCTTTAGGAAAATCATGAACCTCCTTCCAGACTCAGGGTCATTTCTTCCACTCTCTGTTGTCCTTTTTCTCCTTTGGCTGTGGCTCTTCCCCTCCCCCGCCCCCCCAGGCCAGACTATACTGCTCCATTCTAAAAGGAGACAGCTAATTTTCAGCTCAATATAACAAGAGAACATTTTATCAAGTGCTTACTATGTGCTGGGCACTGGGAATACCAACGGGGAAACTGAAAATAGTCTTTGCCCTCTTTCTTGGCTGACCGTGGACTGTCTGGGGACAATGCCCTCCTCATTCTCCTTTTGCATACAGGTGGTCACGGATGGATCTGGGGAGGATGCAGTGACAACGTGGAATTTGGGGAGACAATCTCCAAACTCTTTGTAGATGGCCTGGAGAAGGGGAAGGATGCCAGAGCTTTAATGAATCTGCACAACAACAAGGCAGGCAGGCTGGTGTGTACCTGAACCAAGTGGCCAGTCTCCTGGGTTCACCATCTTCTCTGTGGTTTTCTTGTGGGAACTGAGGGCAGAATGAAACTCATACAACTGGATAGTGGTAGGGGCTGGGGACTGGAAGAATTCGAATGAACTGAATAGGAGCAGTCTTAAAACTACACCCAACTGAGATTGAAGCTAGTCCAGAGGAAGGGAGGGGAAATAGTGTGAGTAGACTATGGAGAAGCTTCTCCAGATTTAAAAGCCTGCTTCAGTAGACAAGGATATTCTGGGGCCCGTTCTCAGAATCTCAAGGCAAATCCATTTGGACCATATAGACAACAGGCTCTGAGGCAAAGTACCAGTAAAGATAATGCCCAATAAATCTGAATGTGAATGGGGATGCCCCAGATTGTCAGTGCAACACTGACCCCTAGCCTCAATTTACTGTTCTAATTGCCTCAATTTACCGTGTCTAAGTCTAATCTACTGGATGAATTTTAATGGAAAGAAACCAGTTGATTATAATAGGAGGAGCCAAGGTAACTTGAACCTCATGAACTAAGACCAGGCAATTAGGCAGGTCACAATCTAAAGAATGAGACCTTGAATGGTATATATAATGATTCATCTTAGTTCTCTGAATTGTCACGTTGGCTCCACCTACCATAATCAACTGGTTCCTATCAGCTGGAAAGACTTTGGAGTAAAGAGGACAATCACTATCCTACAGTATCACTATGTCTCCCTATAATTATAAATCCATTTAACAGATGGGTAAACCAAGTCCCAGTAAGCTTAAGTGATTTATCCAGAGCCCAGGTTTCTTGACTTCTGGTTAGATTTCTTTCTTCTGTCAAAATGCATTTCATTCTAGAGACTCTGCCGCAGTTTAAGGTTTCTCCCTCTAACCAGAATTATTCTCTAACTAGGCTGTAAGGGCCACCATGAAGAGGACTTGTAAATGTCACGGCATTTCTGGCAGCTGCAGCATCCAGACTTGTTGGCTGCAGCTTGCCGACTTCCGGGAGATGGGGGATTACCTGAAGGCCAAGTACAACCAGGCCTTGAAGATGGAGATGGACAAGCGAAGGTTCCGGGCTGGAAACAGTGCTGAGAGCCGGTGGGCCCCAGCAGAGGCCTTCTATCCCAGTGCTGAGACTGAGCTGATCTTCCTGGAGGAGTCACCCGACTACTGCGTCCGCAACTCCAGCCTGGGCATCTATGGAACCGAGGGCCGTGAGTGCCTGCAGAGTGGCCGAAACCTGTCCCAACTGGAGCGGCGCAACTGTGGGCGCCTGTGCATGGACTGCGGACTTCGGGTGGAAGAGAGGAGGACAGAAGCTGTCAACAGCTGCAACTGCAAGTTTCAGTGGTGCTGCACGGTCAGGTGTGACCAATGCTGGCAGGTCGTGACCAAATACTACTGCACCCGGGCTCCAGGCAGCTCTCGAGCTCGGGCCAAGGGCAGTTACAGTGCCAGCTAACCCACCTCTCCCCACACCACCATGTGGGAGCTGCTAGCTAGAAGGGGAGTGGTAATGCCTCTCTTGGGGAAGGGGGACACGAAGTTGATGGTAGCCAGGGCAGAGATCAGAGATTAAGGGTCAAGGATTGTTTGTCCAGGGAAGAGAGTTAAGGTCATAGGCTGTCTTCCTGCTAAGGAAACCACCTCCTGCTGAACTCTTGAAGCCTTTAATGGTAAGAAAGTCTATCACTTTGTGTAGCCTAAGTTATTTCCTTTATTAGAACTACAGGCTAGGATCAAATTCCCTGCCCAGTGATCCTGACTCACCTGGATCCAGATTCACATTCTACCCTGGTATTAGACTAAGTATCCTTGGACAAGATTCCCTACTTGTACCACATGATGGCTGCCCCTTGTCTCTGCCCCTTTACTCATGCAGCTCTGGCTAAGGTGAGGATCCAGGCAGACTTTCAAAGGGGCCCTCTCACCTCTGTCCTCAGAGCTCAGGGTTGCAAGGGGGAGGGGGTGCTGTACTGATCACTGAAGCCACCTGGACTTGTCACCAAAGTTGTCACATAGATAATAGTAGTGGGACCAAGCACAATGCTGGGAGATTTTCTGTCTTTGGGGGATTTTATTTTGTTAATAGGAGCTTGTACTTTATGATGAGAAAGGTGCCTCTACACAACAACCCTTGGGGGCCCAGTATTAAACTTGGAGCAAGGCAGAAGTGGGCCAGACCCGGTTTTTCTCAGCCTAATCTATCACTCACCTGGGTCACCCCAGACCTTGGCAGTGAGCATCACTAGTCCACAGGTGGAGAATTGGTGGCCACAATGTGCCTTCTCATCTAGGAAACCTCCTAGGATCAGCATATCTCTTGGGGTGCTGGGCACCCTTTTGGTTTTATTCTTTCTCCAAATGAAAATGTCAGACCTTGTTTTCCAATAAATGTTTTAAGTGAATCAGTTCAGTCAGGTGGCTTTTTTTCCCCTTCCTTTTTGGGAGCTTTATGAACAGATAGAGCAAGGGCAACTCTGTCCCTGTTTCCCTATGATCCATGTGGATAATGGGGGAAAGTGGACATAGTAATCCCTTCTATTTCTGTAATATCACCCATTTAATCCAAATGTGAAAACGGATGCCTCTGGATAATAAGAAGCAGAAAGAAAGGCTCCATTGTGGGGAATGGGATTTGTTCCCATTGCGGAGGATCATAGATATAGAACTGGAAAGAATCTCAAAGGTCATTTGAAGTCCCAGCCCTATCTCATTTTATAGATTGGGAAACTGAGGTGCAGAGAGGTTTAATGCCTTGCACAGGGTCACAAAGAAGTCTTTTGAACCTGAAGCATGTTTGACCTCCCAAGGGCTCCGGTTCATGAGCTTGACTCTTGGGTCTCAAAAAGGGAAATCCTTGAGGGGAGGCTAGGTGGTGCAGTGAATTAGAGCACTGGCCCTGAAATCAGGAGGATCTGAGTTCAAATCTAGCCTCAGACACAACACAAAACTAGCCGTGTGACCTTGGGCAAGTCACTTAACCCCAATTGCCCTACTTTCTCCCCTCCAAAAAAAAAAAAAGGAAAAGAAACAGAAAAAGGGAGATCCTGATGGCTGTGGATTTGATATCTCTCTTTTCTGCACCCCTATCTTCATCTATTGTTGGATCACTGGACAGTGGTGAGAGATGAGAGAGGTTTTTTGCTTTTTTTCCTCAAAAGAATGGTCCCTGGTGATATAGCGCCTTCCCCCTCCCCCTGCCTAAGTAGAGCCTAGAGTCTAGGTAAGGATCTTCAAAGCTTATAGCAGAAACTCAGTAAATGTTAGATGGATGAATCAACAAGCTTAGGAAATGCCTCAAAAGTGCCCCACAGTGAGAGTACAATCAATCCAGACTGACTTCTTAGGGGAGAAGGAAAAAGCAACTAAACAGGATGCCCTCTCCAAAAAAGGCCCAGCACAGAATTGGCATGATGTATTTTAGTATTAAACCCAGAGTCCTGGGAAAGTGGCATATTCTGAGCCACTCCAGGGATCAGATCTAAAAGGAAAATTATAATATGTCATTTATTTTATATTACCATAGACCAAGGGAGGGCATAGGGTGAGAACAGGAGAATGCTAACTCTTGCTAAATGGGAAAAGTGTAAAGAAGCTGGGGAAAGGGAGAAAAGAACATAAAAACAAAAAATTCACAGTTAACATACAAGGACAACTTATTTGTTTAATATTTTATTTTTTCCCAATTACATATAAATATGTTTTTAATATTTGTTTTTTAAAATGTCAAGTTCCAAATTCTCTCCCTTCATCTCCTCCCTACCTCATTGAGAAGGCAAGCAATTTTGTATAGGTTGTACATATGCCAGTCATGCAAAACATTTCTGTTTTAGTCATGATGTAAAAGAAAACAGACCAAAAACAAACAAGAAAGATAAAGAAAGTTAAAAAAGTATGCTTCCATCTTCATTCAGACTCCGTTAGTTCTTTCTCTGGAGATGGATAGCATGTTTCATCATAAGTCCTTCAGAATTGTCTTGGATCATCATATTGCTGAGAAAAGCGAAGACAAGAACAATTTATTAATAAATTTCCTTCATACAAGTAATGTATAAGGACAAAACAGCACATAAGTAACATGTAAGGATAATTTATAATAAATATTCCTTGTGTAACATACAGGTAACATATAAGGACAAAGCAAAATGTGCACCTATGTAACATGCAAGGACAGCTTAATAATATATTAGTGTGTACATTCTATTTCATTCTAGGGGAAAGTAATCTTGTGGGGAAGACTGTTGAGTTTTTTTTGTTTTTATATCCCCAGTCCTAGCAAAGAGCTTTGCATTTAGTAGGCACCGAATCAACTTTCGTGTAATTAAACTAAATGATAATCAATGCTTAGGAATTGGGAGTAGGGGGATGGCATATTTCTGTATGGACCATCCTTAGACCACTAAGCAACTCTGGATAAGTTGGTATACATTTCTCCCCAACTCCTCAGCTTCTGGCTTTGCTTCCCAATGATCCACAGTGGGAAACTGGAAATAACAATTCCTATAGCCTCATCCATTTCACAGATGAGAAAATTGAGGTCCAAAATGACAAAGAAAAGGAATGCTTTTGGAGGGAATGGGATCTATTCCATTTGGAGATGGCCTCCTGAGGACTCCATCCAGATGTCTAGACAAGTCTGGTTCTTGGGATCCAACAAGCCTTATCATCACCCCCAACATTAAGCTCCAAATTCTCAATAAATGTTTATTGGATAATTGGGCTCCACAGTGAGCCCTTAGTGACTGGCTTCATGCAACTTGCTAGACTCTCTTCTAGTGCTTTAGTACTCTTCATGGGGCAAAGAACTGGGTTCTTGTTCCAAGCAGACCATTTCTCCCCTCTCTTCTCCCTCCAAGGCATTGTTTCGGGGTTGCATATTCATCACCAGCACCCTCTCCAGCACCCTACAAAGAGTCATCTGAGGGGAACCTAAATACTCCCGAAGGCTTATTTCTCTTACGCCCTAAATCTTATTTCTAAGATTTCTTTCTTTCTTTCTCTTTCTTTCTTTCTTTCTTTCTTTCTTTCTTTCTTTCTTTCTTTCTTTCTTTCTTTCTTTCTTCCTTTCTTTCTTTCTTTCTTCCTTTCTTTCTTTCTTTCTTTCTTTCTTCCTTCCTTTCTTTCTTTCTTTTTTAATGGACCCAGAAACCATGAGAAGTCCCAAAATTGGCCGCAAAACTTCCAAGGAAATAGGAAGATTCAGAGTTCCCTTTCCTTTCCTTCCAAGGCAGGCAATATCTCTTCTTTCCCCATCCATCTCATTCCTTGGATGCAATCAATCACATTAGTTAGTCTCTTCCAGATTAACTCTGAGCCAGGCAACAAAAGAAATTCTGATTTCTCTCCATCCATCACTGCTATGTCAGGGATTCATTCCATCACATCCCAGCATTATTCAAATTCATTAGTGGTTCCCCTCCCCACTCTATTCTAACCTCCTCTCCTGTTGGGTTATTTTTAACAAGTTGATCCTCTATAATGTCCCAGAACAATAAAACTCCAGCATGTCAGTATATCACATTCTGTAATCTGAGTGGAAACAGTGAGATTTTCACACCTTGCCCTCCCGCCCCCATTCCCCACACCTCTTTGTCCTAATGAATACTTGTTGGGAAGGAGACCAAGAGGTAAACAAAAATATTCACAACAGAACTCTTCCTGTAATCAAAGAACTGAAAACAAAGTACATGCCCACTGATTGGAGGAGAGCTGAGAAAGTTTTCATTATATGAATGTACTGGCAGATTGCTGTGTACTAAGAAATGGCCAGAAAAGAAAAGATGGGGACAATGTATATAGGCTGATAGAGTATAAACTCTTTGAAGGCAAGAATCATTTCTTTTTTCACTCTGAATGTCCAGAACCTAGTAGAATGACTGTATCTGCAACACAGTAGGCAATAATAAATGCTTATTGGTTTTCCTTTTCTGTAAATTCAGGAGGTTGAACTTAATAACAGCTAGCATTGAAAAGTGCTTTACAAATAATATCTCATTTGATCCTCACAACAACCCTTTAAGTAGGTGCTATTATTATCATTATTTTACAGATGAGGAAACTGAGGCAGGTGGTGGTTAAATGATTTGTCCAGGGTCACACAGTTAATAACTGTCTGAGACTGGATTTGAACTCAGCTCGTCCTGATTCCAGGTTTAACTCTCTATCCACTGCAAATTCCCTTCCAACTCTAAATCTGTGAATAAACAAACTATGATTGCTTGATTGAACTGATGCAGAACCAAACAAATAGATCCCAAACCACAGTACAGAAAATGGTAACAACTATGTAAATGAAAATCTCACTAAAAGGAAATGAACTCTGAGTAACTGGAAAACCAATAAATATCCCAGAAAAAAATGGTGACGTCTACACTGTCTTCCCCATAACATTGAAGGGAAGAGACTAGGACAGAACACCGTGTACATTGTGAGAGGTAGTCACCACATCTGATGGTTTTGCTTAATAGTTTCTTTGCCACAAGGAGAGGAGTTCCTCCCTCCCCCTAGAAACGACAGTGATGTGAAAACCAAAATGCATCAATAAAATGTATTTTAAAAGAAAAGAAAAGGAGACTGAGAGGTCAGAGGGGGAAGTTCTGCCCATCTTTCTCTCCTCCCAATGACCCCCTTTGAACTAGACTCATCTCCTCAGTAAAGGAAAGTCCTTCATCCCTTACTCTGGAGAGAAGGACACCTTGGTCAGTCTGTCTGGCCTTAAGGAGAAAGAGGAAAGGTTTCACCAGGAGCCAAGTAATGAGCTGACCCTGAGGCATCCTTCAAGTGGCAAACATCTTAACAACTATAAGGACAAAGAACATCCTTCAAAGGATGGTCCTGCCTATGTAGAAAATAGAAATAAAATCCCCTCAATTTGTCCAGAGTCTATTTTCTCATAGATTTTTACTAATTCTTCCATTTATTTTTAATGGTATTTTTTCCCAATTACATGTAGAGAGAATTTTTACATTCATTTTTAGTATGGTTTTATAATTCTCCCATTTCAAACAAGTAGATAATGAGGGAGGGAGGGTTTGGGTTTTTTTTTTCTTCCTGTTATTCATTGACCTCTTATGGGATAGGTGAAGAAGGCAGGGAAAGAGATTTACAGCTTCATTGAACTCTTTGGAGTAAGAAGGTTAGGTAGGTGCATGAACTGCAATGTAGTCTTTGGCTTCAGCTTTCCCCTCTGACCTGCTCAACTAAAACCACTTTTCATATGCAGTTAAAGGTGCTTTCACCCAGCTACTAGGGCTGGGAAGACTCATTTCCCAGCTCTACCCCAAAAAGGAAAGTCAGCCTTTTGACTTGTAAAGGCCTCCTTTAGCATGACAAAGTGCATGCTCTAGTTATTTTCTCAACAGTTCATTATATGTGTGAGTGTGTGTGTGTGTGTGTGTGTGTGTGTGTGTGTGTGTGTGTGTGTGTTGGGGGTAGGAAGCAGGTATTAAGTAAAGGACCAAATTCTCTGAAGAATTGTTAGGAAGGCTGTGGTTTATGGTTTATGGTCTACCTTAGAACTCAAAGCTTTGGAAATGAAAGCCCAAGTAGGGGATATGTGTATGTAAATTTGGGGGGCTAGAGGGAACAGGGAAGGCAGAGTGGGATCTTAAGAACTGATTAAATTTACAATTCCAGACCTAAACCACTCATAATTCCTGATTGTGAATAAAGATCATTAACCTGAATTCTTAGAGTGAGAAATGACAAATTGAAAACAAGAACAGGAAATTCTGACTCCTGGGGGGAAGGTATGGAATTCTAGAACTAGAAGGCACTTGGGGTACCATCTAGAGCGGGAAGAGACTTCAGGTATTATCGAGTTCAAGACTCCTATTTTAAGGAGGAGAAAACCAAAATTGAGTAATAAAAGATATGACATGGTTTTGTCCAAGGTCAGGCAGCTTCTTCATTCTAGAGGTAGGAACAGAATTCAAGTGTCTTGACTTTCAAGCCATCCTTTTTTCCACTATACTACAGTGCTTTTCATATTGGAATAGACAAGAGATTTCTCTGTCTGTAGTCTCTCCATTCCAATTTACAGGTGTCCCATAAATCTTAGTGCACTTTTAAGCTTTAGTAAAGTTAGGTGGCACAGTGGATAGTGTGTAGGACCCAGGGTGGGCTAAGAAGACTCATTTTCTTGAGTTCAAATCTGGCCTAAAGATACTTACTAGCTATATGGCCCTGGGCAAGTCACTTAACCCTGTTGGCCTTGTTTTCCTCATTTGTAAAATGAGCTGTAGAAAGAAATGGCAAACTGGTCGGGTATCTTTGCCAAGAAAACCCCCAAATGGGCTCACAGAGTCTGAAACAACTGAACAACAACTTAAAACTGCACTAAGATTTTTGAGATACTATGTGTATATATGTATATGTGCATATATAAAAATATATACATATATTATGTATCTATATATTACATAACATATAATCTAGAATGCTAAGATACTCTACATCAGGTCTAGCAGGGGTTAGATCCAGCAGGAAAACTGTAATATGATGTTTATTCCCAGATTCCCAGGGAAAAGCGGAGGCCATTGCAGGAGGGAAGTTGGGGAGGAGGAGAAGGAGAATGTTCATTTCTGCCTAAATGAAAAAAATATGAAGAAGCAAACAAGGGAAAGATTTATCTCCCTAAAAAGACTATGATCATCATGTTATTCCCCCCTGTCAAAGACCAAAGTCATATAGTACAGAATCAGGTGAGAGGTTCAAATCTTGGCTTGTCTACTTTGTGCCTGTATGACCTTGAAGAGGTTATTGAACCTCTTTGGGTCTTGGTTTCCTCATCTATAAAACAGGGGGGTTGGGGGAGAGGGAATCACCAAGTTCTTTTCCTGCTCCAAATTGATATTCCTAAAATCAAAAGTTCAAACTCCTAAGCAGTGCACTCAAAGCCCTCTAATCCCAGCCCAGCTAGAGACCCACTTCCTCTCTTTTCTCACTGTCCACTTCATTGCATTACAACCTATGGCAGGTCTTGCCTGCCCTGTTTCACTTTGGGGCAGGGGTGGGAAACTGCAGACCCTGAGGCCACATGTGGTTTCTAGGTCCTTGGGTGCCACCTTTTGACTGAGTCCAAGTTTTACAGAACAAATTCTTTGATTAAAGGGATTTGTTCTGTGAGATTTGAATTCAAAGGGCCTCACTTAAGGACCTAGAGGGCCACATGTGGCCTCTAGGCTGAAGGTTCCCAGCCCCTGCTTTAGGGGCTTCTATTTATTCTTCCCTCACCCCTAACCCCTTTCAAAGCTCAGCCTGAACTTCATCCCCTCTAAGAGGTCTTTCCTGATCCCTCCTCCCATAGTGTTCTTGGAGTCCTGTTCCCAGAATAAATAGCAGGCCCTTTGCATTTTGTAGAAATGTTGGTCCTTCCTACAGGAAAAAGGCCAATGACATCGTGATGTTGGGGCCAAGATACAGCATGTATGGAAGGTACCTTTCCAGTATGGAAGACAGGGACAATGGAGACATACTCCACCTGATACTGTAATTTGGGGATCCACTAGAGAAAATTTAGCAATTTTTATTTCCCTTTGTTACTTTAGGCTGCAAATGTACAACCAGCTTTTCTATTGTTTTTCCTTTACAAGTCAAATCAATCCCTTTTCAGATGACTCAGACATATTTAGACGTTTAAGTATTACTGAATCCTTTACAAAATTGCTCCTTAGAATGCTGGTGCCTACCTGAACATTCATAGGATAAAGCTTGCCTGCTGGCCTAAAAACTTTAAGCTGTGAATTGTTCAGTTGCTTAGTTATGTTTAACTTTTCCTAGAGTCAGATTTTAGCTTAAAAAGACTAAAGATACTGGCAAAGATACTAGAGTCGTTTGCCATTTCCTTCTCCATGGATTAAGACAAACAGGTTAAGTTATGTCTGAGACCAGATTTGAATGCAGGCCTTCTGACTCCAAGCCCTATCCACTGAACCATCTTGCTGCTCCCAAAATTCTAAATACTTAATCCCTTTTAGGAATCTTACATATTTATTGGTGCTTGGCTGATCTTGTTATCTTTAGTCTTAGGTTAAGCCCCTTTGTCCCATTGTTGGTGAGTTTTGAATTCTATCAGGATTGCCCTTGCAATGGCAAGAATGCATTGAGAGAAATGTAATTTGATATAGAGACACCAAGGAAATCTTCTTGTATCCCCATGGTACAATGACCCTTGGAGAAATACTGGTGTGCCCTATGTAGAAAGGGACATGTAAAATTTTTGTCCAGCTTCTTGTTATACACTGAGGGAATCATGAAAGAGTCATCTGGGACAGTTTGGCTACTCCCCTGAGGGTGAGGGGGGGAATGGTGGTGACTTCCAGGCCACCCTGGGTCCCTAATCCCTACTAGGAGAAAGCACCATACATAATCTGGGAAGCTCTGTAGGCACTAGGTTTCTTTCTGAGATGGGAGGCTATATTTCCTTTTCTTTTTAAAGTATGAAAAAGCTAGCAAGGAAATTTATTTTCTTAAAAAATCTTTTGGGGGGATGGAGTCAAGATGGCAGAGTAGAAACAGGACTTCCAAGCAGCTCCAGCTCCCACTTTCACCAATCCATGTAAAAGGGGACTCTGAACAAACTTTGGAGCTCCAGAACCCACAAAATGACAGAGAAGCTAACCTCCTGATGAGGACAGCCTGGCAGCCCAGCAGGGAGCAGCCAGCACAGTGCTCTGGGACCTGACCCCAGCCTTGTGTGAACCAGAGGTTTTAGCCCCAGGGCGCCCTGACCAGCAGCCAGCTGGAGGGACTCCAGAATACCAGCAGCTGTAGCTGTTTCCAGAATTATCAACACATAGATGCTAAGGACACAGTGAGAGGTCAGTGCCATGTGGACTTTGGGACCTGGTAGTTGGGAGCATGTGGCTTTTGCCCCCGGGGTGAGAAGTTGCTGAGATGCCCATGTTGCAGCTTCAGCTCCTGGCCTGCAGACTGTAGGGGGATTGGCGACCAGTTTGAGGGGTAATCGCTCTTGCTTTAACCTTTTTGGATCTGGATTGTGGTCTAGGGTGGAGGTCCTGGGGTGTATGACAAGCTTGCCAGAGTGTGTGGAGGCTTCAGAGAGGGCACCCAACTAATACCTCTGGCAGCTGAGAAAACACCAGCATTTGGGACAGAAGCTCCCCTGGCTGGTGGCAGAGTCCTACTGTGGCAAAAAGCCCAAAAGTCAAGTAATTGAGTGGCAACATGCCTAGGCAAAGGAAACAAAACAAACAGAAAGATTCAACATTAGACTCCTATTTTGGGGGCAAAAAGGATCAAAGCATGGAACAAGAGGAAGACAGTGAAGTCAGAACTCCTGCACCAAAAACCTCAATGGAAAATACGAGCTGGTTACAGGCCATAGAGGACCTTAAGAAGCAGATAAGAGAAATGGAGGAAAAATTGGGAAGAGAAATGAAAATGATGTGAGAAAATTATGAAAGGAGAGTCAACAGCCTAGGGAAAATAACACCTTAAAAATAGCTTTAAAAAACCTTAAAAAAAACTAACTCAAATGGCAAAAGAGGCTAAAAAAGGCAATGAGAAGAGAAATGCCTTAAAAAGCCAAATTTGCCAGATGGAAAAAGAATCTCAAAAGCTCCCTGAAGAGCATCTTTCCTTTGGATTTAAAATGGAGCAAAGGGAAGCTAGTGACTTTTTGAGAAATCAAGAGGCTATTAAACAGATCCAAACAAATGAAAGAATAGAAAGCAATGTGAAATATCTCATGGGAAAAACTACTGACTTGGAAAATAGATCCAGGAGAGAGAATTTAAAAATCATTGGACTACCTGAAAGCCATGATCAAAGAAAGAACCTAGAACTCATCCTCCAAGAAATTCTCAAGGAAAACTGCCCTGATGTTTTAGAACCAGGGTGCAAAATAGAGGTTGAAAGAATCCACCAATTGCCTCCTGAAAAAAGATCCCAAAAAGAAAACTCCTAGGAGTATTATAGCCAGGTTCTGGAATTCCCAGATCAAGGAGAGAATATTATAAGCAGCCAGGAAGAAACAATTTGAATATTGTGGAAACACAATCAGGATAACACAGGATCTAGCAGCTTCTACACTGAGGGACTGAAGGGCTTGGAATATGATATTCTGAAGGTCAAAGGAGCTGGGATTAAAACCAAGAATCACCTACCCAGCAAAACTGAATATCATGTTTAAGGGGGAAATATGGTCATTCAGTGGAATAGAGGACTTTCAAGTATTCTTGAAGAAAAAAACAGAGTTGAATAGAAAATTTAACATTCAGATACAAGAAGCAAGAGAAACATGAGAAGGTAAACAGGGAAAAGAAATCATAAGGAACTTATCAAAGTTGAACTATTTATATTCTTACATAGAAAAATGATAATTATAACTGATGAAACTTTTCTCAGTATGAAAATAGTTGAAGGGAATAAAAACATACATACATATATATAGTCTTTATTGGAGGGTATATGGGCATATGAATACATATGTGATTGTGTACATATATGTTTACAGGTATACATAGAGGGCACAGGACCAATTTAATAGGAAGGGATGATACTTAAAAGGTGAGATCAAGAGGTGAGAGAAGAATAAAATGAGAGGAGATGAGGAGAGATAGAATGGGGCAAACTATCTCATATAGAAGAGGCAAGGGAAAATGGGTACAATGGAGGGGAAGAACAGGAAGACATACAGGAATGGGTCAACCTTATAATCATTGAATTTGGCTCAGGGAGGGAATGACATATACATGAAATAGGGTATCTCACCCTACAGGAGAATAGGGGGGAAGGAAATGAGAAGGGGGATGACGGAAGGGAGG